>JAULBZ010002780.1:0-17965 GCA_032360805.1 Neoturris breviconis | reverse complement strand
TTTATCTTTCAATGGCTGTAGACATCTATGGACGCCACCACAATAGATGCGCAGAAGAACTTGCCGAGGAATTTCCTGCAGTCGCAGAGGTGCTGCTGACCAGGAAGCCGATGAATATCACGCAAACGCTTCTGGATTTCTCATTGTTCGTGTTACCACTAGACAGGTTGTCTACCATGACTGAAGAGCCCTGTCCGCCCTGGTTTTTAAATCAGAGATTTCCTTCTCCTAGGATGACTGCTGGCAACGCTGACGAGCTCATCCTACCCGGAGCACTGGTTATTGAAAGGCGCCAGTTACCCGCCTTTCGTCCCTACTCCTATTAGTTTGAAACAGTTCTGCCACGTGAAGGCTAGGAGTTGGACTTGACTGTCAGAGGCTATGTGTTACGCAAATGCCGTTTGGGGTATTTTGTAGGCAGTGGCAGCTCGTCTATTACAACCGGCCCCGGCAATGACAGTCCTTCTTGATATTATTTTCAAATATGGCCGATATTGCCTTTTGTTTACTGCTTAAAAACGCACGTGAGAGTTATGTTTTTACCCCAATCAGCAACCGTGTTTTTTATTTCATATACCACGTGTTTTTATATTTTTTTGAAAAAAGACAACAACATTGGAAACTTGGAAGAATTTTAAAAATACAACTTTCGTTTGTTGAACCATAGATACACGATAGACGAATATCCATGATTGAACAAATAATCAAACTAAAAATTAATTATATGCATCCAAAAGCCTGAGATTTGAATTTACTTTGCAGATATAATAAATAAATAAGAACATACTCCTGTAGTATGACGAAGACAAACTATTTGGGGTTTCATTGCCTAAAGAAATGAGCAATAAAATAGGAAAAGAAAGGGATAAGGATCAGTAGTTTATTATAATTCTGAAACATAACAAATATTGCATAGAACAAGTTTGAAAACATATTAAATAATCAAGTGATTCATTTTTTTTTTCTCTAAAATCTATATACAAACAATAGCTATAAAAACACTGACAGATTCTGACACAAAAATCTACAACTACTTATATCTACTGCTAGCCCATTTTAAACGTTACTGTATAAGATATACCAAAATTTAGGAGATACTTTATAAACTGTTTAATGGAAGAAGGTAAGTATACAAAATCTGAAGGCCAACATTTGCAAAACAAACATAGATAACCAGAGTAGCAAGATCAGACAGACATCAACATTCATCATCTGAGTTAAATCTGAGCACCTTACAAGCAGAAAATGAAGGTGAGGGTTAAGGGTATAGAAAACTGTTGCTTCTGACGTATTCACATGAGAGAAATGCTAAAATGACATATTTTAGTCCTAAAAAAATAAATTAAATAAAATAATGTTAAAAACATATCAAAAATCTGATAGTCTTATAGTTATTCACACTTATGATATATACTTCTAGCTAATACAGCATAATCCTATGTAATAGTATCGGAATAACGTTGAAACAACATCGAAATGATGTTTCAATGTCGTTTTGAGAGTCGTTACGATGTTGTTTTGAGATGGTTTCAACGCAGTCGTGTGCATCTACTGGGGGTTACCGAGTCAACAGATCTACACAGGGCCGACGAAACGCTTTTGGAAGTGGGTTGGCCATAATATAGGGAGAACCTACCATAATGGAGACTGACTGGGAAATAATTTAAAACTTGATACTCTGAAATTGGTTTAAATATTATATTGGCAACAGTAATCATTCAAATGTACTGTGAAGTAATTCAAAAATAAGACAAATCATTTTTCTTCAAAAAAAACAGCTTTTCAAAAAATTCACTCTTACAAAAAAGTGGGGGGGTGGGCTATGAGTGTCACCAGCCTTGCTACAGTTTCGTTTTTTGTTGAACTAGGTCTATTCTAGTATCTTTAATCATGTTATAAAAGTTTGACAGTATTGTCAAAAGTGAGCCAAGTTTTAGCACGTGTCATTTTTTTTGGTACATGGTATTTTATATATTTTGTGAACTGCGTGAGGCATTTATCCATGATGATGGCCTTCTTAATGAAATTTCCGTCATTAGACCAAAATTGACATTTTATACAAAATACCCTGTGTATCACAAAATGGCACTTTTACAACCTGGCAACAGAGCTTACTTGACGATACTGTCCATGACCCCTGGATGTCTGATTTTATCCCATTTGAATATCTGTTTTCTCGTGATTATTCTGTATATACATATATGGAAAAGATATCAATAAATTTCTTTAATCTTTCTATTTATGGGAAAGGGAATCACATTATTCTACACTAGTAAAGACAATCATTCACTGCAGCATATATACAATACGTAAACTCGATGTGTACATTACAAAGATTTTTTTAAACACTGTATGCATGTTCATACTGAAACGATATCATATTGTTATTCTCATATTGAACATGTCGCAATAATACCGAAGTGCGTTATTGTATATTGGATAGAAAAATATTATGTACCACACAAAGTTCACACAATTGATAACTTTCTCATAGCACCAACACTGAAATTTTTAATTTATCAATCAGAAAGAATTGCTGTATGAATATATACTACAACTACTGTACGTAAAACTATACATTAATCCTTCTGTGGCTACATCAGTTTTAAAAAGAACCAATTTCCAAACGTTTTCGATACACCAAGTATCCAGAATCAACATCCATTACCCTTGTTAACACTAAGAACCATCACAAATACAAACCAACAACCAACATCTTCTAAAATACAATAAATGTTACTATAAAAAAAAATAAAACAATAATAATAAAACTTCGTGAGTGTGAGGTCATGTCAACCTATCTATGTACATAACTTTATAAATCTATTATTTTTGCTGTAGCTACATATACTTAGATGGATAGAGATCACTCCGTAAAAAACAACATTAAACTGTTCAAGCAGACCAGCTTCAACTAGCAACATACATACAGTACTTTAGTAAATATAAAAACACAACACTTTCTCTCAGTTTTCTAATCATCTATAAATTTCTAGGAATTAGGAAATACCCAAAACTTTATTTTGTAGAGACATATACTTAATTATACAGGCCAACATTTTTTCTAGGAATAATACAAAACAAATTTATAGGTACTTTATTGTGTTTTATTTACCTTTTTGTTACTCTCTTGTCTCGTGTGTATAAACATTCATTATACGGACACGAAACAGAAAATTAGCTACTCTATTTACTTTGTGGAGAAGTTGAATCGCCATTTTACATGGACTTTATATATGTAAATCAGAATATCCTAAGATGGAAATCAATAAGTAGGCTAAAAAAAGCAGCCATATCATCCACGAAATTTCTTCAGAAACAAACTTTCACATCACAATTATAAATAGCTATACATAGTGGACTTTTATTTACCACTTCCAATTTCTTTCTCAGATGCAGTAACTGACCAACATTAAGTAGGTATTATTTCTCGAAAGAACGAGAATCCACAGAAAAACGTCTGAAAAATTATAGCAAGCATTTTCTCTTCTTTTTGAACGTTCGCTCGCCTCCGCCATTTTTTTAAAAATATGTAAGCATTTTCCCCCGTTCGGAACAATTTTGTAAACAATCGTCTATTGTTTTTTATCTTTGTTCTACCCCTGGTAACTTCAAAGATTGGCCGACAAGGACATATATGTCCTTGTGAGTGCTAAAAGCTTCACCTAAAAAAAATAAGCTTTACCAAGTTGCTACAGTCGTAGTTTCCAGAACTTCGACTACAGTCTATGCTCATCCAAATATATTGATATGTTTTAGGTTTACTGTTCCGAAACCAGTAAATGATTTGCAATGTCGCTATTTGAATTCTAATTCATGTACACTCTCATGGTTAGATAACGGGAGTCAGTATCTCGTGCAAAAGGTTAAACTGGCAGAGTCTATTTCAACCAAACATGACGATTCAGAAAATTGGGATGATCTGGTCGTGAATTATTTGAAGTCTGAATTTGTCATTGAAAACTTAGAGCATGGTAATGAATACACATTCCGTGTAATGTCAGTGAGTGACGTCACTGAAGCAGTACCTACTGAGCTTAAATATAGGCATACAGCTATGTTGTAAGTTAATTCATTCAATATGCTACTGTATATGTATCTACATATGTGAGCGTCATTATAGTACAAGACATTTTCTTTGATATAACATTGATCTCTATCACGTCAGATATTGTATTTTTTCTTTGTTATCATTATTTTTCTTTTTTTCTTTGTTATGCAGTAAACATTTGACCTCGTTCAGAGTTGTCGAAATATCACATGTAATTTGTGATATCAACTATTTGTGTATTAACCTCTTTTAATTTAGATATCACAATAAAAACATACACTCTAAAACTACGGAAGCGTATTAGTGCCACCATTTTTTTCACCAGCTACAATTTTTGCCTAGTGAGGAAAATGTAAATAATAATTTATAGTTTCTCCACTTAGGAGATTTGTTAACAAGAAATCTTTTAAAAGTGGAGAAAATTAAATATATATTCTCGTTACTTACGCAATTCATTAAGTGGAGAAAATAAAAAACGTCATTCTCACCGCTAGATAGTTTTCTAAGTGTGGAAAACATTGTAAAAAATAATCATTTTCGTTACGTCCCAGTTGAGAAAATTAAAAAAATAAAACATTCGCCGTGTGGGGATAAAAATAGGTCATGAAATGATGTGCATATAAAAAAATGTAATTGCAAAGATGGCGGATCGCAATCACGCATATTTGTTCAAGAAACAGCTTGCTAACCATGAGAGAAAGCTAGAAAATTAACATCTCTAAGTTGGTCGCAGTATCACTACGAACATCCCCAGCAGCAACATCATCTCTTACCACTGCGGCGGCCATTTTGCTTTGAACATAAGCTAAACTAGATCTCGCGAAATTTGTATCTCATTTTTTATAAATCCAGTGTGATTTGTAGATTGCTAAGTGACGAAAATGTTTTTGTTTTTTCACTTAGCAACCCTCTAAGTGAGCAAGATGTAATTTTTTATATTTTCTCTACTTATCGTGTATATTGCTTCATTTATTAAAACTCAACCTAGCCAAAAAAGATGGCACTAATACGCTTCCTCTGAGAGTTGGAATTACAGATATAACTATACAAATTTAACTGTTGGTAATATTTATTAATTTGTGTATTTATTTTTATAGAGAAAAAAAAGAGAAAAGTCTCATTAGATGGTTATCTTATGAAGGTGCGTGAATTATTGTAATAATTATTTCTCAGATACGTTCACCAAATGCATAACGTAATTTAACCGTAATTTAACTTGTATAAAAATGGTGTAGACAAGCGAAATCTTTACAAAAAGGCAGAATTTTAACTTAGAGAAACAGTCAAGACGATTGACACGAAAATTTGAATTTGTTCCAAAAGCCTGGTTACAAGGGAATAAACAGAATTCGTCGAGTTTACAAAGAATCCTAAGATTCTAAGTCCTAAGTCTTAAAATCAAAAATAAATTGATTATTAGCCTTAAATTCCAATTCTTAATTACTATTATAGTATAACATTAATTTAAACCCAAATTAACGTTTTTTTCCACGGATTATATACCCGGACGGTTATTTTTACTATCACGAAAAGATATCTCTCTAATAGTGTGTCATATTCATGATGATTTGATAGATAATAGAGGTTGGAAAATCAAAGATCAGCATCTGGGTTTTTACTAAAATTGTATTTGACGTTTTCATATAGGCAAAAATAATAACATAATAGACCTGAATATATTTTAGGATTAGTAATGTTATCTGTGATATATCTCCCAAACAGTCTGAGGAAACTAACGGGAATACATACGATCTACAATCTATTGTCTTTCATTCAGATTTATGAAGGAAAGTATTTCATTGGTTCCCATATTGTTTAAAATCCGCTCTTTGATTTGCTTAAATATTCAAATTTCTTACCGCTTCAAATTCATGAGATAAATAAACAAATTAAAAATAAAAATCAGGGGAATCACTTCAAATAAGAAACATGGCGCTTCTCCACGAATGTTATTTTTATGATGCCGTTGTAAATGTTCTTTTGTGGTCAAAAGAACACAATTCTTATTGCTAAAGAATTAAATCTACAGATAGATAAGCAACATAGAGAAGCTATCCAATTTATCATCCCTGGGAAATAATCATTAGTTTTAAGATTATAAACTCTCTGGAGGAGAGCGTCAAACATGTGTTATATATAAACGTTGTTCATCCAAATAATTTGTTTACAAAATTTTGTGTAAAGCGTACAGAGCGTAGTCTCAATAAAAGAAAAATGAAAGGCTAGGATGAATAAAATTTGCAACGAAGAAAATTTGTAGGAGTAAAATTATATTTTCAGCACACAGTGAGTGAATTCATATCGATATTATATTATGATTTTACTCTACATGTGTTTTTTGTTTCTTTTCGTTCGTTCATTCAAAAAGGTGCAACTTTGCGTGTTTTTCCCCTTTATAGTTTTTCAAATCACATCTTTGTGAAGTAAATGCGATCGGGTATGTTCTTTGTTTTAATTTTTTGTATTGTCACATAGAATCCTATTTACTTTCTTTTCCAAGCATTTTTGATACCTCGTGGCTTTCTCTTCCTTCTCCGATATCTGACCGCCATGCAATGATAATGTACCCAGGTAATGCAGCCTTTATATAAACTCGCAATTTAACGCAAATAAGAACTATTTACTCTTATTCGATAATATTTTGGAAGCATAGCTTCTAGTTCCAGAAACTGCAAAATAACCTACTTTACTGGGGAAATTTTTGCAGAGAGAAAATTTCGAGGTTGTGCCCAACCGCGAAATTTATGCAATTTGCGGGAATTTATTTTTGCGGACAGATAGTTAACAAATGTAGAGTATGCCTTTTAATATAAGTTCTATTGGTCAACAAAATCTGACTTCATTTTTGCTTTGCCTCTCACGTCGCACCGCCGAGAAACGTATCATATCAAATGAAATTGCCGCCATTGTTATTATTTTTCTTCCTTCCTCAGACTGTCCAGAAATTTCTAGTTGTTTTATGAATTAAGCTTGGGTATGATTTGAGTACAATTCGAAATATCTAACGTGTCTGGGTAGAAAGTGAAGAAATACAGCTATGCTGAAAATGAGTTGTTTTGTTTGTACTGTATTTTTCTTTTTACGTACTGTATCTGAATATAACCAGAATTACATTTCCATGTATCATTCCATCGCATTCTATCGCCGCGGTTATAACATTTGTAAACGAGAACAAAAATTTGTAAGATTATAAAAGTTGAGTACCTACTAGGGTACTTATTTAGTAAAAAAGAAGAGTTTTACCACAATCTATTAACAAAATAATGATATATAGAAAGGTAATCTTGTTAGCTTAATTGGGTGCCATTTAAGATAATTTGTACATTTTAACTCTTAAGAAACGAGATTTTCTTCCGACATAAAAAAGTTTAAAAACGTTTGTTTACATCCGATTACATCCAGATAGTCTACAATCTTAGATATTAATATAGAGACTTTTTTCAAATTTCAACAAGTAATACACGCCACAAGCAAAACGCAAATGCTGAAAATGACCACTAGACGTTCCTTGAGGTTTATCCGAGTAGACTTACGACTTATGAGCTTAGAATCTTGGGACTTTTTACCAACTCGACAAATTTTGTTGCTTCTAGCAGCCTAGTACCCAGGCTTTTGGGACAAATTCGGATTTTCGCGCCATTTGTCTTGCTAATCAAAATTCTAGACCTTTTTCCATGTTGAAATTTCGAATTTTTGCAAATATTTCACTTTCTCCACAGTATATTTGGCCAGGATTGTATGTTAAGTCTGGATGTAATCGGAGAAAAGAGAGAAAAAAAAACACGAATGAAAATAATAACTGGAAGATTAGAGACGTAGATCTTGGTCATTCTCTCTGCATTGTAAATCATAACTGATTTTTAAAATATTTCTAATCAAGTTCTATCCGTCATTATCTTTACAATCACATTCTGAATATTAAAATGATTATCAACTCCCACATCAGTGACGTTTCATTTGTCCTATTCGGCCACCATTTCAAGTTTTACATCTGGTCTGCGTTATTTACATGCCACCCAAATAAGTACACCAATTTGGATACCCAACATTTTAATCTGACTCCTTGGATCTCGACGATTTGTCGTAGTGAGAACGGGCCTTTATGTTCTAACTCGATATATAGTTTTCGGCAACGGCAATTTTTTCAAAACAATGATGGCGACTGCAACTCCCCAACTCCCTAACTTTGTAATTCTAAAATGACTTATTCTCATAAATATAAATAGAGAAATATAGATGTTTTTGTGGGGATTTATATTTGAAACTATTTTTTCGCGAGATTTAATTTCCCAGAAATTGGTAAAGCCCGCGAAATTATTCCCGTAATTAATCCCCCGCAATTATTCCCGTAATTATTCCCCTCACTTCTGTTATCCATATGACAATGTTTAATGCCAATGATTTGATTTCATAGAACGTCAACAAGATTGTCGGCTGATATCGTATATTCTTGAACATAGAATGCTTAACTTAGATGACGCTGACAAAAAACAGTATTGTGCGAAGTTATTGAAAGATTACAATACAGTAAAAGAATTCTTCAAACGCTATGACAAACCCGTACTAGAAGTAGTTTCTCTATTCTTTGAGAATAATCAACCTGAGGCTCCATTGGATATAATTAACAATATCTTGATAGATTGTGAGTTGCTAGGTCTTCTACTTACTGAAGATGATTTGAAGACAGTCTCAATACAAGGTATATTGAAGCATCTTAATTAATTAATTAATTAATTAAACGATTTAGCATGTGCGTTACTCGTCTTGTAGATATGTGGAACTATGATGATAAATAGCTAACCATATTACATTTTAAATAGGTGTGTAAAACGCACAAAAACATATACAAACTATTCCTTACACTCCGTATCTCTACAATTAATATGCACGGGTAAACTATTAGTAATTTATGCATATAATCTTTTGTTTTTATATGCTATAATTTTGTTAACTACTTGTAACGTAACTAATTGTGCTTTACGCCTTTTATACAAAATGTTAGTTTACAGTGTAAAAATTTGACTTGAAAATGACCGCTGTCACGTGCGAAACGTAGTCAATAAATTTGTCATAACTCGTGTCGTTTTTTGTGCGTTTTCACACCTATTTACAATGTTTCAAGGCTTTCGTCTATTCATGATATATTTCTCTTGTTCTTCTTCTTCATTTTTTTTTTCACTTTTTTATTTTGTTGTAATTTTCCCATTAATCCTAATCCCAAGAGTCTAGTTCTCATATATCGTAGAGTTTCGATCGTATATGATGTAAAGATTGTGATGGCGATCATCCGAGATATGTCTTGACCAGTTCCAAATGGAAATAATTTTGAGCGCCAATGTTAAAATTAAAACAAATATGGCAAATATTAGTGCATGGCTTTGTAATGCAATTATCTAACAATTCTTGGAATAATGAAACTATATTTGGGCATGAATAAAAAAAGACATCATAGGAAACACAGGAAATATCTGGTATGGAAGTGTTTAAGAAAAAGAGAGTTGTTTGTTGGACAGTATCATACCCTTTTCCTTAAGCTTTGTATCCATGAATACTACGTCTCCGCCTCCACTTGCTTTATCACAAAGAGAAAAAAGCTAAGAATTATTCGCCACCCTGTTTTGCGAGAGTTTTCGTTTTATCTTTTTTATAAGGGATCGTAAAAATCTCAGACAGTGTTGACATATATCGTAAATGTCCCAGATGATCGGGAACGATCGTAAATATCCTAGATACCGTCAGGGAAAAAGAAACAAGTTCTATTTTCCCGACGCAATCTGGGATGATCGCCTATTGTCCCAGATACGTAAATAATCCAGATAGCTATAGACACAGATTATCTAGGATTTTTGTGATATATGAGAACTGGGCTTTATGCAATACGAGAATTTTGTTAAAATAATATTTTGAGGGTAACATTGTATTTATGTGTAATTTATAGGTGATCCCGAGGAATATGACATTTTACAGGAAAGTGATGCTGTTAGAGAGGATATATTCATAATGATAGCCAAGGGTGCTCCCCTCGAAGCGCGATATATAGCACATTTCTTGCTTAATTACGACGAGGTAAAAGAAATAGAAATACATAATCCAAGCAATGTAAGGCAACGATTGCTTGCTGTGTTAAAGTATTGGTACACACAATATGCTGGAACGTGGACACAATTGAAAGCTGTCTTAAAAGTTCTTAACAGGAAACGTTTAATTAAAACTATTGAGCTACGTGACACAGGTATGTTGTTAGTCATAACTAAGCAATCTATTTTTCCTTCAATGATTAATATTTAGAACTTTGAACATGCACCTGAATGAATTCAGAATTTTCAAAAGACATAATTGGTTTGTTAAAGAAATCGTTGAAAGATTCTTCATCATAAGGAACTACTGAATGTGGTAATATTCACGTATTTGGTCTGTGTCTTGCAATATATGGGCTGTGTATTGCTATATATGGGCATAAACAGGACTGTATTTGATAGTTTTTAACGCGGTCGTACATGTGATTGTTCTTTCAATGTTCAATCTCCATATCAACAATAGTTGTGTTTTCATTATTACGCCGTAATATGTAGTAGCTCTGTTATATGTAATAACTCCGCTATATGCAGTACATTTTGAGCGATATATGTAGTAATCCTGCTATATTTACCAAACAATAACACTAAAAGTAGTACTCTCTGTACTGATAGATATTGTGATACTAATTATTCGTATTCTTCTGTTTAGATTATTTACTTGAAGCATTCAGGTAAATATAATTATATGACTTTCCCCTTTTAGATGTGCCCGAATCACGTACAGTAACTTCCAAAATAATCGATGCATAACAATTAGGCAGAAATATTTTCATCGTATATTCTTACGTAATGTGGGCTTTGACCAACAGATATTTAAAATGAGAATAAAAGGAACTTAAAATTTAACTCAATCATTTATTTATTTATATATTCGCTTGAACTTGTAAAAATATGGCGGACAATGATATCATCCTGTTATAAAATGCCTTGAAATATTCGCCGTGGGGAATTGCAAAGATGGCAGATCGCAATCCCGCATATTTGTTGGGAAACAAGAAACAGCTTGCTAACCATGGTAGAAAGCTAGAAAATTAACATCTCTGGGGAAAACGTAAATTTTCGTGTATATTTCCCTTATTTACCAAAACTCAACCTAGGCAAAAAAGATAACACTAATACGCTTCCTCTGAGAGTTGAAATTACAGACATTTAACTGTATACTGCTAATATTTGTCTACGCTCTGTCACTTTGTTTTACACATTGCATTCAACTTGGAAAACTATGTTACAAACAAGATACTGAAGTAGGGTCACATCGTATATTTTTCTACTAGTAGATAGTATTAATTTGTGTACTTACATTTATAGAAAAAAAGAAGAGATAACACCGCGTGTTCTCACCAGATCTTATGAAGGTGCGTGAATTATTGTAATAATTATTTCTCAGATACGTTCACCAAATGCATAACGTAATGTAACTGGCAATCTTGCATAAAAATGGTGTAGACAAGTAAAAACTTTACAAAAAGGCAAAATTGGTTCCAAAAGCCTGGTTACTAGGCTGTTGGGAATAAACAGAATTCGTCGAGTTTACAGAGACTCCTAAGATCCTAAGTCTTAAAATCAAAAAATAATCAAATTGATTAT
The DNA here is from genome assembly GCA_032360805.1 of Neoturris breviconis. Lineage (NCBI taxonomy): Eukaryota > Metazoa > Cnidaria > Hydrozoa > Anthoathecata > Pandeidae > Neoturris > Neoturris breviconis. The sequence continues at coordinate 6,250 of JAULBZ010002780.1, read as the reverse complement.
TAGCCTAAAATTCCAATTTTCAATTATCATTAAAGTATAACATTAATTTAAATCCGAATTAACATTTTTTGTCCACGGATCATATACCCGGGCGGTTATTAAATACCATTTTTACTATTACGAGAAGATACCTCTCTAATAGCGTGTCATATTCATGATGGTTTGATACATAATGGAGGTTAGAAAATCCAAGACCAGTATCTAGGTTTTTATTAAAATCATGTTTGACGTTTTCATATAGGAAATGCTAGGGACATCAGATGAGGCTTCAGGGTATGGCCAATACGTAGGCAACAATAATAACATAATAGACCTGAATATATTTCCGTATTAGTAATAAACTCGCAAAGCTTCGATTTTTAAAGGTGCATGTAGACAAAATGTTATTTTGAAAACATTGGAAAGTTTTTTTTTAAGCTAATATTTCGCTTTGAATAATTTTTTTCAATTCCAATTAATTAAGAAAAATTCGCACCGAATCGAGGCCAATGGATTTTCATTTTATTCGAAATAGAAACCAAATCAAAATTGTCGTTTCTTAAATAAATTTAATTTTTTATAATCTGTTGAACGGGATTTTCATAAAAATATTTGATTTGTTGATCTTTAAATTAATTCAATATGATTTTCGGGGAATCGAAATATGCACAGTTATATTTTCTTGGACATGAGTTTCAATAATCAGATATGACGTTATAGGACGTGGATATTTTAAAAATAAGCTTTCAAAAAAATGTTAATCTTATTAATTCTACCAATTCTCAATTCCATACATAGCTACAGCGAAAGTACGATTTTCAGCATTCGTGTATGTTTTCAGCATTCGTGTACGTTTTTAAAAAAGTTAATCTAAAAGTACTGACGAGAAAAAAACAATTTCTTGGATGAACAATTACTCTTTTTGATTCAGATTTACGAAAGTAGTTACAATTAATTGCAAACAAGATATCTAAACTAACTTTTAAATGATATTGCACTCACGTAATGCAACCTTTTCATAAACTCGCAATTTAACGCAAATAAGAAATATTTACTCTCATTCAACCATATTTTGGAAGCATAACTTCTAGTATTCCAGGTAACTGCCAAATAACCTACTTTAGTGGGTGGAACAACTGTTTGGTCTCTTGTGTACAAGCACGACATGTTTACATTGTTCGGAAGTTTATTTTCGCGGACAAGGCTTAGAAAATATTTCTCCAACAACTTTGACTTGATAACGTACATAGTTTTTCCACAGAAATTCGCAAAATCCACATAATTATTCCCCTGCGAAACTGTGTCCCAACAAAATAATCACTTGTGTTATCCATATGACAATGTTTAATTCAAAAGAATTTTTCATTTCATAGAACGTCAACAAGATTATCGGCTGATATCGTATCTTCTTCAAAGGGATATTGTGCAGACAAGTATAGAACGTAAAGAATTTTGTGAGAAGTTATTGAAAGATTTCTATACAGTAAGGCAAATCTTTGCACGCTCTGACAGACCCGTACTAGAAGCAGTTTCTCTATTCTTTGAGAATAATCAACCTGATAATCCATTGTATATAATTAACCATATCTTGATAGATTGTAAATTGGAACGTTTTATACTTACTAAAGATGATTTGAAGAAAGACTCAATACAAGGTATATTTAAATATCTTAATTAATTAATTAAACGATATAACATGTGCGCTTTTACTCTTCTTGTAGATATGTGTAATTATGACGATAAATAGCTAACCATATTACATTTTAAATAGGTGCGTAAAACGCACAAAAAACGACACATTTAAAAACTATTCGCCACACTCCGTTGTATCTCTACAATTAATATACGGGTAAACTTTTAGTAATTTATGCATATGTTTTGTTTTTATATCCTATAATTTTGGTAATTACTTGTAACGTAACTAATTATGCTTTACGCCTTTTATAAAAAATGTTAATTTACAGTGCAAACATTTGACTTGAAAATGAACGCTGTCGCGTTCGAAACGTCGTCAATTATTATGGATTTGTCATATCTTGTGTCGTTTTTTGTGCGTTTTCACACCTATTTACAATGTTTCAACTGTCTTTCGTCTATTCATGATATATTTCTCTTGTTCTTCTTCTTCATCTCTTTTCACTTCCTTATTTTGTTGTAATTTTCCCATTAATCCTAATCCCTAGAGTCTAGTTCTCATATATCGTAGAGTTTCGATCGTCTGTGATGTAAAGATTGTGATGATTGACGATTAAGATCGGGGGTCATTGGTTAAGATCGTCCCAGATATGTCTTGACTAGTTCCAAATGGAAATAATTTTGAGCGCCAATGTTAAAATTAAAACAAATATGGCAAATATTGGTGCATGGTTTTGTAATGCAATTATCTAACAATTCTTGGAATAATGAAACTATATTTGGGCATGAATAAAAAAAGACATCATAGGAAACACAGGAAATATCTGGTATGGAAGTGTTTAAGAAAAAGAGAGTTGTTTGTTGGACAGTATCATACCCTTTTCCTTAAGCTTTGTATCCATGAATACTACGTCTCCGCCTCCACTTGCTTTATCACAAAGAGAAAAAAGCTAAGAATTATTCGCCACCCTGTTTTGCGAGAGTTTTCGTTTTATCTTTTTTATAAGGGATCGTAAAAATCTCAGACAGTGTTGACATATATCGTAAATGTCCCAGATGATCGGGAACGATCGTAAATATCCTAGATACCGTCAGGGAAAAAGAAACAAGTTCTATTTTCCCGACGCAATCTGGGATGATCGCCTATTGTCCCAGATACGTAAAGGAATGTGTTCACATAATATCGTAAAAGTTGCAGATAGCTATAGACACAGGTTATCAAGGATTTTTACGACATATGGGAACTGGGCTTTACGCAATACGAGAATTTTGTTAAAATAATATTTTGAGGGTAACATTGTATTTATGTGTAATTTGTAGGTGTTTCCGAGGAATATGACATTTTACAGGAAAGTGATGCGGTTAGAGAGGATATATTCATAATGATAGCCAAGAGTGTCGCCTACCAAGCGCAAGATATAGCACATTTCTTGCTTAATTACAACGAAGTAAGAGAAATAGAAATAAATAATCCAAAAAATAAAAGGCATCAATTGCGTGCTGTGTTAAAGTATTGGTACGCACAATATGCTGGAACGTGGACACAATTGAAAGCTGTCTTAAATGTTCTAAACAAGAACCAGTTAATTAACGATATTGAGCGACGTGACGAGTCAGGTATGTTGTTAGTCATAACTAAGCAATCTATTTTTCCTCCAATGATCAATTTTCAGAACTTTGAACATGAACCTGATTGAGTTAAGAATTTTCAAAATACTTACTTGGTTTGTTAATAAAAATCGTTGAAGGATTCCCCATGATAAGGAACTACTGAATGTGTTAATATTCACGTAATTGGTCTGTGTCTTGCAATATATGGACTGTGTATTGCCATATATGGGCATATACAGGACTGTATCCGATAGTTTTTAACGCGATCGTACATGTGATTGTTCTTTCAATGTTCAATCTCCATAGCAACAATAGTTGTGTTTCTATTATTGCGCCGTAATGTGTAGTAGCTCTGTTATATGTAATAAATCCGCTATATGCAGTACAATTTGAGCGATATATGTAGCAATCCTGCTGTTACGGAGTTGTTTATATGGTATACATAAAACCTTATAATATATGTATGTACCCATCTTTTGTTTATTAGTTTTAAAGAGAAAAGATATGTTATGAACGGACAATCTGAACAAACTATTTCAGATAGAGGTTGCTGAAAATATGACAAACGATTTCAATACGTACAACCAGTGTATTCAGCTATAAATGAAAGCAAATCATTATTCTGTTATATTATAAAATAATTAAATTTCAATGTGTTTTTTTGGTTTTCTAATATTATTATTACTGCACATTATATTATACATATTTTTTTCTTTTGCCCAAAGTATATCATATGTGACGCATTTTTATTTTACATTGCGTAGCCTCAGTCTTTTTTGCACAAAAGATCAATGAGTTTTTCCATTACATGCAATTCAAGTAATTCTATTATGTTTTATTTTGCCGGTAGGTGTAATTAGCTATAGTATTAATTTATCGTTTAGTTTTCTATCATTCTATATTAGTTTTTAAAATTTAACGAACGTGTGTGGAATTTATTCACGATTTATATCAAAATAGTCAAGGGGCGTTTTCTATTATAATTTAAATATGCCTATAAATAACATACACTTCCGCCAAGAGATGGGAATTTTTAACAATAGATTTCATCGTGAATGCTTCAAAGAAATGCCATATTTGTCTTACAAATTGACTCCTTTTACACGAGCGAATGAAACATATTAACTTATGTCCTAAAAATGTTTTTGCTACATTTCATATCATTTGGTATTGTTTTCCTAACAGCTCCTTTGTAGGTTTATTTACTCTTAATATTTTTCGTTGTTTTTAGAGTATACCATTATTGTATTATTTGTTGTATATGCACCGATATATTTTTAAGTTGTCACACCAATATACTCTGACATACCAGTAAGTTGTCTCACCAATATACTCTGACATACCAGTAAGTTGTCTCACCAATATACTCTGACATACCAGCGTCCGTCCTCAGGCTATTACCAGGAGCTTAGTTCCTTTTTCCGTCTATTATATTTTCTTCTTTCAAATCTTTACGTTCCTGCCATTCATTAGTTCTTGATGACATCTGGTCACATTTAAAGTAACCCTGGACCAAGTAATCTAGAGGGACAAAACTATACCTTATGCGAATGTAATTTCAATGGGACATCTGCTAATGAGTATGGTAAAATATCTTGTTTTAGAGGCATTCATTGCTATCCATAGTTTTGATATCATTTGTATTTCGGAAACGTTTTTAAATTCCGATCATTCGTATGATGATCCAAGGCTTAGCATCCCAGGTTGTACTATGAGTAGATCTGATCATCAATCAAACACGAAACGTGTGGGGGTGCATCTTGTATAGAACATCTGTTTTCGTTTTCAAGACGTAACATGTGTATATCGTTCTTTAAGTCAAACGGCAGACGAAACTGAGGTTTTACTTCCTGGTTTTGAGCAGATCTGCTCTAGCACAACCTTCGAATTTACTTTTTGCAGTGTAGTAGTTTATGATTTGAATGCAAAATGTACTACCTGGTGACCAAGAGGAAAAGGTAATCATTGTGGCTTAGAGTTATATGTCCACATTGTTAGGGTATTCACAGTTGATAAATGAGCCAACTAACCTCGAACCAGGTAAGTCTCCAACATGTATACATCTCATAAGCCAACCATATCGTTAGAAGTGGTGTCCATCCTTCGCTATATCATACGTGTCATTATCACCAGATAGTTTACGCAAAAATCTGTTTTAAAGTTCATTCTCCACCTCCGTACAAAAGGGAAGTATGGCATTATAACCGTGCTCGAGTAGATCTTATTAAAAAAAAGCATTGAAAACTTTGATTGGGAAAGAGCCTTTTTAAATCTTGATACAAATGACAAAGTGGAATTTTTTAAAACACTTTGTTAAACATTTTTAGGTTATATTATACACGGACGAAATGTCAATTTCTATCGTTTCAATTACATTGTTATAAAGTTGAAAGTCACAAACATGTCGTAACAAATACGACTATCTGTCCCGTTTTAGCAGAAGGAAATTGTATCATATGAATGTGGGCTGAAACACAACTCGGCTAGGCGAGCCAGCCCGAATAACCGGGCTAGCTCACCTCATATGAACAAGTCCTTAGAAACGTCATTCTACACAAGACAATAAAATGTAGCTCTAAAGATCCACTTTGGATAAACAAGAAATTTATAAGTGCTTTAAAAAGAAAGGACAGAATATATGAAATACAAATCTGGTGGTCAAAAGCAAGAAGATGAAGCTAACTTAAAGGGATTTTTAGTATTTTTCAAAGAAATCATATTTTAAAAATGAAAGGATGTAAATTAAACCATCCGAATAGTAGTTGGTCCATTTTAACCCTATTATATATGGGCTTTTTTATGTACGTTGAATATATGGGGGGCAAAACTGCCCCCTCCCATGGTTTTTTGGACAGAAGCATGCTACAAGCGTGAAAATTGGCATGCAATTAGCTCTTGATACCAGAATTATAAAAATACAGTCAAAATTTAAATTTTGAAAAAAAATGTGCTGACGTCAGCATTTTTCCAGAAAAAATTACCATTTTTTACCTCATTTTTAATTGGCTATATCTCAGGAACAAAA
>JAULBZ010002779.1:0-17966 GCA_032360805.1 Neoturris breviconis | reverse complement strand
GAAATTCCGCCCTATTAACACTGGGGGAGGGGGGAGGGGGGTACAAACGCCCGCGGCTTTTTCATTTGGCGATAAAATATTTTCTATTATGTATGTATTAATTATAAAAATTCTAAATGAAATACAAAAGTATTGTAAAATACAGACCAGATTTCGTATTTTACAGACCACAAAACAACTGCTACTGATGACGTCATAGGAGGTGCTAAGGACGTCATCAAGTCAAAAAATATTATGCCAAAGTGTTTGCATTATTTTTTTTCTAAAAGCGTAACAAGTTTCACGCCATAATTATTAGTGGTTCGGAAATAAAAAAACCACCGGCATCTTACAAAATTTTACAATGTCGATGTCGTCATAGCAGTTGCCAATGACGTCATCAAGTCACAAAAAAATCATGCCAAACTGTTGGTATTAAGGTTTTCTAAAAATGTACCAAGTTTCATGCCATAAGTATCAGTGGATTAGAGGGCTACTTCAGCCAAAAAAAAGCTCAGTGTTAATAGGGTTAAGTCTACTCGCTAAATCTCTAAGATAAATCTTCGGGGGCTTCTCGTGGTCGTTTTGCGCATGTTTGTTTCACTTTTCGTCGAAATTTGTAAAAAGTCCACGATTGTAGAACTATTAATTATTATTATTATATTTGCTAATTATGAATGGTTTTTCCAATAAAAAATAATGCCTTCGTATGGCGGCAGTCAAACTCAACCTATGGCAGACTCCGGCGGATAGAAGGTTACACAATAGAATAACAGTAGAAGAAATTCAGGAACTTTTGCAAAAGATTCATGAACAAGGGTTAAATGTAGGATTTATAGAGACTGAAATAATACCGTATTTTTAAAAGAAATTATGGAAAAATTTCCGGTTCCGGCCAAATGTGGTCCTGGGTCTGTTCGAAATTATTTTTTGAAAAAATTTTGGTCACCAGTTTTCAAATGCAATAATATGAAAAGCCACCAAATTTAGATCTATAACATTAATGGTGTTAAAAGTTATACAAGTTGTTGTACAAATTACCGGGGTAAGCAAACAGGGGTAATATAGAGAGGCTGGATACCAGCGATGGAAAAAACTTTTTAGAAGTCCGCATAGCGTCTTTACTGCTGACTTTGAACAAGTTTTTGCCCACTAGCATTATACAAAGTGATCTAGACTAGTCTCAAGGTTTAATATTTTACTCGGCTATAAATTTTGTCATATAATATAATTTTTTTTTTTTATATAATTTACTGTGTATCTACGACTTATGCAATCTCGTTCACGGGCGAGAAGATCTAGGAACGAGGTTGTCCGATATGTTTGGTGTATTTGAATAGATATATTTTGTACGAAATCAGTTTGTTCACGGCATCGTTATTCGTTCCATTGTCAAAAACTTGTTCAAAGTCAGCAGTAAATGCGCTGAAGCAACGTTGTTCTAGCGTATAAACTGCGGACTTTGAACAAAGCTTTGCCCATTATATTATACCTTCGCGTATCTGAAAATAAATAATAAAATAAAGAGTACCCATAATTCATTGCATTTTAATTTTCTTTGCTATTTGCTGAGGTTTTTAAATATTGAAGTCTCCATCGTTCGGACTACTGATTTCTCTATTGTATAGAGACATATTGTATAAACTGACGATCTCTATCGGACGGACCAAATATTTTTCGGACTAATTAATTCTTCATCGTATAGGCTAATAATGTTCCCCATGAAGACTATTGACATCTTCACCATACAGACTACATTTAATTATTAAAACAGTGGCGAAGAGCATCATTTATTCGTAATCGAGAACGAGGTTTTGTATTACTATAATATAGATGAGAATATAGATGAGAAATTAAGATAACGTATCAAACGAAGGATGAAGATATTGAAATACAGTATCTTGTGTACAAAAAATGGCTAAATACGAGCAAAAGAAAATGTTTTTTTTTTCGTTTAGTGAAAACACCGCGAGCATGGTTATACGAGCAGATATGAAGGATATAGTGACAAACATGTCAATAATATAGCGATGGAGTGAATAAAAAACATAACGTACGATGCTGCTAATTGATAAAAATAAACTTTGATATGATCACAAACGTTTACTCGTACAGAATACGTATGTAATGGTAACTTATAGGTACGGATAGCTATGTTCACACACACCTATGGAAACTCCTACTATGGAATCTTCAGTTCAGAAATCTCCCCTTATAACCTTAATTTGTTAACATATAGACCAAGTGGACATACAGCTACAGGAGTTTGAGCGTTCCTGCCTTCCGAGCTCTAATCATATTCAAGATGCATATTTCGAAGAATGTGAAACATGATGATTAATGAGGGAAATACGCCTGGCTTGGATAGCCACCAGCTAAAAATGGACATTATTATACCGAAGATTAAAAAGAAAACAAATTTAACAAAGATGAACAAATCGAATTTATTTACCGAAAAAAAAACATTGTATACCTAGCATACATAGTGCGTTTCGGCGTGCGAAGGTTTACCCAACCCTTTGAAAAAAAGCTGGGGAGGAACTGGAATGTTCACGCCTGTTCCGACAAAATCGTCTTTTTATAAAAAAAAAGGTCATTAATGGCCTGTTGTCGTGCTTATATATCTGAATTAAATGCAAGGAAACTCTAAACTGGAAAAATCGTTGCTAGCTGGGATGGAATATGGTTGACAAAAACACTGCAAATCATCTTAACTAAAAATCTTTTACAAACGGACTGGAGAAGAATTAAAATATGGCCAACTCGGTTAGCCGCACAACAGTCCTGTGGATAGATCGGTATTAACCATCAAAATCTAGAACTATCACGAATGTTCGATTTTCCACTTTTCTATCTGCTTAGCAATTGGCTGAATTAATCGTCATGGAAGAGTATTCTGTAAAATATCTACCTTTAATTTGATTACGTGTAACGTGTTTCATTCGCAAATGTGATCATCAAAAACCAAAAGTACACATTAGAATAATCTCTTTAATACATACTTTCCTAGTGGACAAAATCTTGTTCAAAGTCCGCAGCAAAGACCCTAGAACAACGTCGTTTGAGGATGTTCTAGTGTCTTTACTGCGGACTTTAAACAAGATTTTGTGATATTTAACACTTTTGTGAGGGTCATGATCTTTGGATATTCGAGCTTTTTGTTGTGTAAATATTAAGTCCTGGGGTACAAAGTTGAAATATTCTTTTAATAATAGCATTTACGTTGATTAAATTTTTTGCTATCTTAACTCCATGAAAAAATACGAAAACTAACAATATAATGACTATCAACCAAGCAGTAAAGACGCTAAAACAATGTTGTTCGACGTTGTTCTAGCGTGTTTACTGCCTGACTTTGAACAAGTTTTTGGCAATTGGGAATATTCTTTATAGGGTGGCCGTCACAAAAGAGTTAATTAAATGATTCCTGGAGACGAGGTTGACTAATCTTTTATTTTATTGAGTAACATTTAACATGAAACGCGGTGCATTAGTGATAAAAAGTAACCCAGTAGGCAAAAACTTGTTCAAAGTCCGTAGTAAAGACAAAAGAAGCATCTTTACTAGTATCTTTACTACGGACTTTGAGCAAGTTTATGTCTACTCGGATGAGTAATATTCTGGAAATATACTTGCCATACTTAATGTCTCTATTACCTTACAAATATGCCTCTGTTACACCTTCATAAGCGAATATGCAATGCCTCCCTTGTCACTGCTCTACTATTCTATAATGGCTCTATTATCCAACCTCGTTCCCAGAGCTTCTTCTCTCTTGACGTTTAAAGTTAAACGTCAAGAGAGAAGAAGCCCTGAGAACGAGGTTGTCTATTATTTCTACTGCTTTAACCTAAATTTTACAATGCTTCCATTACTCATTTAAATTTAAAGTCAATAATGCCTCCATTACCCTGTTTTAATTCAAGTTCTACAAGTGCTTGCTTTCACCATTCTTTATGTAGCTCCTACACGTAATTTTTCTGAAATTTCTCATAAACTCCGGATTTGAGTTTCTTATTTTTACCAAAATTTTGAAACTCGAGTTTCTTATTTGTTTCTTAAATTATCAAATTATCAAACTGTATGTATTACTGCTAACAAACATTTGTGTGACAAGTAAAAACAAATGTTTCTGGTCCAAATAAAGGACTACATCGGTTTTAAAGGTTAAAATCGCGAGAAAGATACATGGTTGTTTCTTACCATTTGCAAATTTCAGTTCTGTGTTTCTTATTTTTGACGTAAATTTAGAACTGTTTCTTTTAAAAAAAACAATGCGTAGCTATTCATTAGCAGAGGATGACAAGAAGGCCTTTGTAAACAACCTAACTAACTGGGAGGTACTCACTGGGCAAACACTTGTTCAAAGTCTGCAGTAAACGTCGAACGACGTTGTTCTAGCGTATTTACTGCTGACTTTGAACAAGTTTTTGCTCGCTGGACAAAGGGCTTTTTTTTTACTTTTCAATGGAACGAGTGTAAGTGATCAACTTCGTAAAAACAGGAACAAAAATATAGGTAGCTCTATTTTCAGTCAAATTTGTCATATTATGCCACCGACAAAACTATTCTTGACAAACCAATTGTACCCGCCGGTCCCTAATATTTAAATTCGTTCAACTTCCTTCCTAATCGTCCGAAATGAGAATTATTTATGTGTTTACGTCAATATATTAAGAAGTTAATATGAAAACGTTCAAAAATATTTCCAGCTTTCTTTCGTTGCTATGTGAGTATATGCTAATAATGTTTTCTATTGAGACTATTGACATCTCCCGAACCTCGATCCAAGGGCTTCTTCTCTCTTGACGTCCGTCTTTAGTTAAAAAGAGAAGGAGCGCTGGGATCGAGGTTGGACATCTCCATCATACAGACTACTCTTAATTATTTATGCTCTTCACCACTGTTAATAATTAAGTGTAGTCTGTATGGTAAAGATGTCATTAGTCTCCATGGAGAAAATTATTGACGTAAACACAAATAATTTTCTCATTTCGGATTATTAGGAAGGAAGTTGAACGAATTCATAAGAAATGAAGATGACATATTAAAAGAAGGATGAAGATATTGAAAAGTTGAAATAAAGTATTATGTGTAAAGAAAAATGGCTAAAAACGAACAAAAGAAAATGTCTCTGATTTTTTCATTAATTGAAAACAGCGCTCTTAGCGAGAATGGTTATACAAACAGATATGAAGGATATAGTGATAGACAAACATGTCAATAATATAGCGATGCAGTGAATAAAAAACTGACGTACGATGCTGCTAATTAATAGTAATAACAATAATAAACTTTGATATGATCACAAACGTTTACTCGTACAGAATACGTATGTAATGGTAACTTATAGGTACGGATAGCTATGTTCACACACACCTATGGAAACTCCTACTATGGAATCTTCAGTTCAGAAATCTCCCCTTATAACCTTAATTTGTTAACATATAGACCAAGTGGACATACAGCTACAGGAGTTTGAGCGTTCCTGCCTTCCGAGCTCTAATCATATTCAAGATGCATATTTCGAAGAATGTGAAACATGATGATTAATGAGGGAAATACGCCTGGCTTGGATAGCCACCAGCTAAAAATGGACATTATTATACCGAAGATTAAAAAGAAAACAAATTTAACAAAGATGAACAAATCGAATTTATTTACCGAAAAAAAAACATTGTATACCTAGCATACATAGTGCGTTTCGGCGTGCGAAGGTTTACCCAACCCTTTGAAAAAAAGCTGGGGAGGAACTGGAATGTTCACGCCTGTTCCGACAAAATCGTCTTTTTATAAAAAAAAAGGTCATTAATGGCCTGTTGTCGTGCTTATATATCTGAATTAAATGCAAGGAAACTCTAAACTGGAAAAATCGTTGCTAGCTGGGATGGAATATGGTTGACAAAAACACTGCAAATCATTTTAACTAAAAATCTTTTACTAACGGACTGGAGAAGAATTTAAATATGGCCAACTCGGTTAGCCGCACAACAGTCCTGTGGATAGATCAGTATTAACCATCAGAATCTGGAACAATCACGAACGTTCGATTTTCCACTTTTCTATCCACTTAGCAATTGGCTGAATTAACCGTCATGGAAGACTATTCTGTAGAATATCTATCTTTAATGTGATTACGCCCGTGTATCGTGTTTCATTCGCAAATGTGATCTTCAAAAACCAAAAGTACACATTAGAATGATCTCTTTAATACATACTTTCCCAGTGGATCAAAACTTGTTCAAAGTCCGCAATAAAGACGCTAAAACAAGGTCGTTTGAGGTTGTTCTAGTGTCTTTACTGCGGACTTTGAACACGTTTTTGGCAATTAGGAATTTTCTTTACAGGGTGGCTGTCACAAAAGAGTTAATTTAATGAGGCCTGGAGACGAGGTTGACTAATCTTTTATTTTATTGAATAACATTTAACATGAAACGCGGTGCATTATTGATAAAAAAGTAACCCAGTAGGCAAAAACTTGTTTAAAGTCCGTAGTAAAGACGAAGGAAGGACGTTGTTTTAACATCTTAACTACGGACTTTGAGCAAGTTTTTGTCCACTGGGAAGAGTAATATTCTCGAAATATACTTTCCATACTTAATGTCTCTGTTACCTTACAAATATGCCTCTGTTACACCTTCATAAGCGAATATGAAATGCTTCCCCTGTCACTGCTCTACTATTCTATAATGGCTCTATTATCCAACCTTGCTACCAGGGCTTCTTCTCTCTTGACGTTTAACGTTAACGTCAAGAGAGAAGAAGCCCTGAGAACGAGGTTGTCTATTATCTCTACTGCTTTAACCTAAATTTTACAATGCTTACATTACTCATTCAACTTCGTAAAAACAGGAACAAAAATATAGGTAGCTCTATTTTCGGTCAAATTTGTCATTTTAAGCTACCAACACAACTATTTTTGCCTATGGTCCTTATCTGGTGCCTTGGCTCTTTTGCCTTTCTTTTGCCTCCTTGCCTATGTTTGCCTATCCTAAACTTATCCTCTGCTGGGTATCTAAATTCATACGCCTATTCCTCAGTCTGGTTTATGCCTGTTGCCTGTGTTGCTCTGCTAGCTTGCCTGCCTGTTTTAAAAATATTATCAATAGTTTTAAAAGTAAATAAGAATATATAGCTTTCTTTCGTTGCTATGTAATAATTACCTATGATTCATTGCGATATTATTACCCATAATTTATTGCGATGTTAGATTGTCTATTGATAATGTTCACTCAACCATACGAATTAATATTTTAACAGCCTTTATAGCCTCCACCACGGATACTTAGATTTTATATAAGTATTTACTTGTATTCAACAAACATCCTTGTATTTAGGAATAGCCGATGAAGGGCCATAATTATAAAGTTTATATGAAATGTTTTCCAATCAAGATAAACCATTAAAGAGAATTTTACTGGGCGTAAAAAATACAAGAAAAATAAATTATAGCTGCATATAACGTGATGATAATGTTTAGTATTAAGAAATGTATATGAAATAGCGCAGTTGCAAGATACGACAAAGAAATGACCCAAACTGTTTACAAACGCGACTGTTTGTTGAGAATAAACTAGCAGTAAATCACACTGTTTCTTTACGGTATCAAACGAAGTAAAGATTAGAAGAAAGATAATCATACGAGACAAGAAGAAAGCGATCAAATGCAACAACACGTTGCCAAATACTGCAAGAAAAAATGATGAGAAAACCAAGAAAGTTCTTTTTTACTCTCTTCGATTACTAACTGATTCCGTGAGAAAAAAAAAAATGATTATTCAATCGAGCAAGGATCTTCGTAGCCTGATTTACAGTCCTACTTGTCGTAGTTAGGGACTGGAACTCAGGCTAGGATCTTCGACGAAATGCGTTCGAGAAACGTCTAACGCAGATGAAGAAGATGTTCTGATTTTTGCTTCCATCAAAACTAAACGAACATTTCTACAGTCACGTGGCTTAACACGTTGGTACGTTGGCGTATCGGGTATGGCTGGTTATGATTAGAAGTTAACACTCATCAAGATTCTCTAGTCTCGATTATCCAAACTTTATATTCCACTCCAATCCGACAACTAATCATAATCACAGGAGAGTTGAGCGCCTCCTGCCCTTTCCTAGCTCAATCAAATCAGACTAAAGATAACTGTTTGCAGAGTACGAAACATGTGGCTTGACAAGGGGTTTAACGCCTCTCCAGTCGGCAAAAACCTCGTTTTTGCCGGCTGGGTTACCGCTTAAAAAGGACAAAGTATAAATGACGAAAACCGACAAAATAAAAGATCACCTAAAGAAAAAAAACTTTCAATAAATACGCCTTACGTTTATATCCATAGGGATTTATTTCTATGGGAATTTTTGGCGTGAAGGTGCACCCATGCCTTTTAAAATAATATGGGGAGGAGAATATAGGAGTTGATCCTCCTGTACCGAACGGGAAATAGTCTTGTCAAAGGTCATTATTTCTGGCCTGGATGTGTATTAAAGAAAAGTTACATTTGTGGACGATATGGATTATTTGATCATATTTCGACCGCAGGTTACTAGTGAAGAATTTGTTGTCCGATACGGGTGTATTAAAGAATCACAATACAAGCAAAAACAAAAACAATGCAAACTGTACTTCGCATCTTAAGAGACTATGTGTCCAAATCGGATAATTGCACGTCTAGTCCTGCAGATAGATACGTAGCATCAAGCAGATCATCATCATGCTTGCACTATGTTCTATTTGCTAAGCAATGGCTGAGTGAGCTTTCATGGATGACCATTTTAAAAATCTTTATCTTTCTTTTGATTACGCGGTTTTTTTTAAGCATCACCTTTATTTTCTTTAGGCTGAAAATTGGCCCTCTCATCTTAAACATCTCAGAAAACACTAGAGGGTAAAAAGAAAGAGCATGTCCTAGAACGTTGATTAAACTTGTTTATTTAGGGTGATACCATAGATGTGATACCCATAGCAATACGGGAATTGCCGTTTAAATCTAAGTGTAACTGAGCCTCAGTTAAACTTTTCTGATGTTTATAAAAAAAACGCGTTCTCACCACGTAAAAGATCGTCAAATACACCAGTGGTTGAAATAGGAGTAAATAATCACTGCTGTGCTGGAGGGATTTATGAGCGTAGAATCAGACTATAAAGCCTGAAGCTATGCACAGAAATCCCTCCCGCACAGTGATTATTTACTCCTCGATTACTATAAACAGTCCTTATATGGAGATATTTGAGACCGTGCAAAAACTTGTTCAAAGTCCGCAGTAAAGATGCTACAACCAATGCTAGAACAATGTTTTCAACGTTGTTTTTGCGTCTTCGCGAACTTTGAACAAGTTTTTTTCTACTGGGTATTTGGTGATCTCTCTCGTGGTGATGTGAATGTTTTGCGTTTCATTTGTAAATTCAAACATGCACGTGTTTATTAGAATATACCGGCACACAACATTATAACAACGTCGTTTTGACGTCGTGCGCCGGCAGGGTAATGACACCATCTCGTTAAATATTAAGTATTTGTAGCAACAGGATCCATTTTGTTTACTGAATTTCACTTTTGAAACGCAATGCATTTACAGATTGGTTTACACTAGCGCAATATAAAATGGACTCGCGTTTCAACACTATATTGCAAGCGTCTACTATGGAGGAATAGAAATACTGTAATTTAAGATCTATAGAACTTTTTCAACCAAGACAGGTTTTTCAGATACCCTTTTCTTTCCCAAAAATTCGCCACGCTCATTTTGAGGAGCATACTAAATGAACAGAGTTATCCATTCAACGAGCTCGAAATTGATTGGTTTCTTCTGTACGAATAACCAATCATTATAAGATCATTGACGTAATACTCTTCTCTGGAGCTAGATAATAATTTGGAAACTACCTCTACTGTCCAATTATTTTGCGCTAGTGTAAATAGAGCCTTAAATATATATATTGAATGAGCAATGTATTCTGGAAATATAACGTAATTTCAATTTGACTTTCTTTCTTGCTATCTAACTCTAGCCTGAGTTCCAGTCCCTAACTACGACTACTACTTGTCGTAGTTAGGGACTGGAACTCAGGCTATCTAACCCTGACTCTTTGTAATCATTCGCTCGGGGGAGAGGTTTAGGCCCCACCTTCGTCAAATATGGGTAATGAATCAACTTGGAACTTTTCACCTATATGCTTCGATCTATTTGATACAGGTTGATGTAAACATGGACTATTACTAACATAATTACGCTGACGTCAGCATTTTTCACTAGAATAACTCGATGGGGGCTATTGCATTTTTAAATTATCATTATCGCAAGAGTCTCCCTACGAGTAAATGCAAGTTCGTTCCCAGCGCCTTGGAAGCGAAATAAATTCAATATGCCAGTTTAACATTTCCTAACATTTCATCGCAAGAAGAGAATATAGATATGAAGAGAATTATGGGCTATCTATGCTCACCGTGTGGCGGCCAGCTTGTTTGGCCAAATATTTTGCATTTCTAAATAAAAGCGAATTGCTTTTTTTCCACAATTACTAACATTTTTGTTCATGCCTCTTTCCGATAACTTTTGAAATTATAAAATTTGGATTGTTTGAATAAAAGCGGAAAGAAGCCCTGGGAACGAAGTTGGAACTTAATATAATTCGAAGTGTTTTAACTGTTTTAAACACCTGACGATATAAAGAACTGTTCAATCATAGAGATCCACTGGGCATGATCGTCGTTCGAAAAGACGTCGTTTTGACCATAGAGTTCAATGTCAAATATTTCCATTGCGATTTTCCTAATATATGGAATAGTTTATTTTATCAAGGAAGTTCATCACTCTTCATCGTATATATTTTTTTTCAACTTCCTTGAGTTTATGA
Organism: Neoturris breviconis; assembly: GCA_032360805.1. Classification (NCBI taxonomy): domain Eukaryota; kingdom Metazoa; phylum Cnidaria; class Hydrozoa; order Anthoathecata; family Pandeidae; genus Neoturris; species Neoturris breviconis. Next base: position 7,135 of record JAULBZ010002779.1, on the reverse strand, counting down.
ACCAAGCTATAAACTGCATGACGACGCAAGACATAAATTCGTATGTGTTATTCTCATTAATCAAAATTATAGGCTTTTTCTCTAAGTTGAAATTTCGACTTTTTGCTAAAATTTCACTTTGTCTACAGTATTATTTTCCAGGATTGTATACCTTAAGGGAAGAAATTTTGGCGGGAATTTAATTTGGCGGTTGGCAAAATCGGCATATTTGACGGGAATTTAAAAAATCGAAAAAAGCATAAGGCAAACAAATCTTTCAGTCTTCCTTTTCAATTTCGCCACCACTGAGAGCCTCTAGTAAACAAAGGCCCATACTGTAACCCTAGTAGAGGCTAGTGGAATAATAATATAGGATATTTGGTTGACGTTTCAAATTTTGGACTGCAATCTTAGACGTAAAATTTTGGCGAACAATACATAACACAAGTAAAACAAAAATGTGGGAAAAGACCTTCGATCTTAGTACGTTTTTCAATCTCAAAGAATTATGTTCTTCCCAGCAGCCTAGTACCTTGTACCATGCTTGTACCTTTTTGCAAAATATCACTTATACTACAGTATCTTTGTACCTTCTTGCAAAATTTCACTTTTACTAGAGTATCTTTGTCCAAGATTGTAGCTACAAGAAATTTCTGTTATTAATGTAGACAATAAACACGACATAATTAAAAGAATTGTATTCAAAGAAATATACCCTATACTATGAAAAAACTACTGAACACGGTCCAACTTCAAATGGAGTGTGTTTTGCCATATACGGACCGTGTATTGTCATATATGAAATGTGTATTGCTATATATGGACTAAGCATTTTTGTCATACATGAAATGAAATGTGTATTGTCATATGACAGAAGTACAATCCATATAGGGCAATTCACGGTCCATATATACATATATGATATATGGTAACACAGTCCATATATGGAGTTATTCACACACACCGAAGAACACCAAGAAGAATAAGCTTATACAGGATTTGATGTGGCTGCTTTAAATTCTCGACGATGAAAGAATGCTTGTATCAGTAAACCAAGCATACTTAAAAATCCAAATGCCTAAAATAGAGTAAACAAAAATTATAAAAAATTACACAAGGACATACACATATATTGTGATATATAGTCCCTTGTGTAGGCTAAATATAAATCGGGGAAAATCGATGTGCTGGGATCGGATAACTAACACAATATTATTCTCAGCGCAAATGTTGATTTCCATTAGGCGGAAAATTCCATGCAAAAGCCAAAAGAAGACATTCTATTGGTAGAAATCAACGTCAATTTCTTCCAATGGAAAATCTTCTTTAAGTTACCGCGGAAAATGTTTCGCCGAGTGTAAATCGACCTTAAGGAACAAGTAATAATGATATTTACTGAGAAACTAGAATTTTCGACATAATTTACAATCATTCTCTCAATACTTACAGCTGCAGCTCTTAGTCTTCCACAATGCCATACTTTGCAATCGTGTTTATTTGCCTTTGAGGCAATAATGCATGACGATATCAGTAGCAAGAATGCCCATAAGATACAATTAACGACGAACTGAAAATTAACCAAAGAGAGATACATTAAAGGCTGTTTTCCACTTCAGAAAATTTTGGGCGGAACGGAAACAGAACGGAAAACGCGCATGCGTAGAAAGAAATATAATCTTAATATTTCTTTCTACGCATGCGCATTTTCCGTTCCGTTTCTGTTTTGCGGAAAACTTTCTGAATAGAAGAACCCTTAAGGAACCCTTTCCTAAATCAAGCCTGAATATAACTGCGGGACATTAATTGTGGAGGAGCGTTTTTTGAGTATAGTTTTTAGCTTCAAACCGAAGCCTGGACTGCACTATAAAAACACTCCTCCGAAGGTGATATCAGGCTAGAAACGCTGCAGCTATGCCCCAAAATCCCTCATACAGTGATTATTTGTTCTTATTTCAATCACTGATATATAATTACTTTGGTAGTTTTAAAGAAGCTACAATCTCTCAAATAAATGTGCACCACATGTAAAACATAACTAATTAAAACGACCTCGGGAATACCTAACAGATTTATCTCAGATGTTTATTGAGTAGACTTAAGTCTTAGGATCTTAGGTTCTTTTGCAAACTCGACAAATTTTGTAGTTTCTAGCAGTCTAGAACCCATGTTCTTGGAACAATATCGAATTTTCGTGCCGTTTGGCATGCTAATTTTCGCTCAAATTTTACTTCATCTCTTTTGTGGGAGATTGTAGATCAGATAAATGTGACTAAAAAGAAATATGTGATGACGGGAGTTCATAAAATGTTGATTTCAGCTCTATATTACATGCAAACGCCAATAGAAGACATTCCATTGGTAAAAACGGCTTTCGCGCGATATTTTTTGGCTAGTGGAAATCAACCACGAAAGTTCTTAGAAATAGATGTCCAGTGAACACACGATGTCGGATCAACGTCGAAAAGACGGCTTCGCAACGTCGTTTTAACTTGATCGTTGATCCGACGTCATGTGCTTGCAGAGTGATGCACCTACCAATAATGGCCAATTAACAGCTGGCATATTGTGCTGACAACCCAAAATTAATATTATGAAAAACATTATGTAAATTAACCATGGTAACACAGTGGTAAACAAATAGAAACCAGTCTCGCTTTCAATATCGCCTGATAACAAATCACTAACAGTTCCTTTCCATCCAGCTACTATACACCATGATATGAAGAGTAGAATCTAGACAAATCAATCACAACGTTAAAGACTACGGAATACTCAGTAAGCAAAAACTTGTTCAAAGTACGCAGTAAAGATGCTAGAACAACTTTGAAAACATTGTGCTAGCGTCTTTACTGCGGACTTTGAACAAGTTTTTGTCCACCGAATACGGTCTCCATTGTATTTCCATATTGGGATTGTGTAGTGCCATATATGGTGATACACAGCCCATATATGAGAATGTACGAGACTGTATTCTCTCACGCACTGTGAAGAACGTACTAATTAATATTTTTGTATGTCTTAACTTTCTGAAATTCCGAATTTTCTTACATAAATGTTGCTATAATATCGAAATTTGAAGGTTTTTATCGAATTTCAGGGAAAGAATACTTAAAAGAACGACTGTTGAAATATCTGCCGGCGCGAGACGTTTATTCATCGAAAAAAATACGTTGTATTGACGTCAAAGTTGCTTTGCTTTATTCAAACTTCAAATCAACCCAGTCGACAAAAACCTGTTCAAAGTCAGGAAAATAACGTTAGAACAACGTTCTGTTATTTTCCTGACTTTGAACAGGTTTTTGCCGGCTGGAAAGAGTCTTTTGACCAAGAATAAGTGGGAAAAACTTGTTCAAAGTCATCAGCAAAGACGCTAAAACGACGTTATTCTAATGTCTTTACAACGAACTTTGAGCAAGTGTTTGTTAATTAGGATGAAATTAGTAACATTGCTATTAAAAGGTATAGACCGATTCACAAATACATGAAAACGAGGCGTTCACATAAAGGAAGTTATTACATTGCAACAAGTTTCTACTCGTTTTCATGTATTTGTGAATATGCGTATTCTGTTTTATTCCATAAAAAATCTCAAAAGATGCCAGAGTCATGCTGCTTGCAGTATGATTTACGATATGGTAAACTAACTATTTCCTTGATTAACCTTCGCTGACCAACTTCGTTCCCAAAAAGCCCTGCGAACTAGGTTGTTCGGTGCTAATTAAAAAGATAACATAACAAAAAGAAATATATATATAAATGATATTAATTTGTTAGTTATTAGACGTGTCCATTTATGACATATTAGTTGTGAGGCGTGTCCATTTACGATATGTTTACGAATAAATTCCATAGTTATTTGCTTTCTGTTTCTCACTATTAAAGCTGCAATGACAGTAAAATCTTAGTGGTTCTTTAGTGGTTCTAAGAGTAAATAATCACTTTGGGGGAGTAATCTTTGAGTGTAGCTTCAGGCATTGTAGTCTGAAGCTATGCACAAAAATTACTCCCCCAAAGTGAGTTGTACTCTTTTCTCGACCAATTTATCTTCGCAATTTCGTATCAGTGCAAAGTGTACACAGCGTGAAAGTAAACCAAATAAGGTTCCGTATACGGGACTGTGTTTGGTAGGCTTTCACACTGTGGTAGTGGATGTTTTTAATTCCCACCGTAGTCAACTTCGTCCCCATGTCTTTTTCTCTTTAAAAGTCACTCTTTTGTACTTTTTATGGTTATCCCAGTTGGCAAAAACATGTTCAAAGTCCGCAATAAAGGTTCTAGAACAACGTTGAGAACGTTGTTCTAGCGTCTTTGTTGCGGACTTTGAACAAGTTTTTGCTCACTGAGATAGGGGCAATGGTAGCAAAAAGTATCGATATTAACCCCGTTGGAAAAATAAAAACACAAGCGTTTTTAGCGACACATCTGTAGAGCTTTCGATCATTACTTAAGTCATTATCGCAATATTACGTTATACAACGAAATTCATAAACTTATATACAATTATTTTTTATAAAAAGTTTACTGAATGAGGTAAGATGACAATGCAAAAACACATTAAATTCCACAATTTCACCTATTAAAACAATTTCAAATACATAAAGTTGAAAGGAAAAAATGTAATTATATACTGACTAATCACCAACATCCAGCCAATGACATGATAGGTAATTAATCAGTATTTGTCAAACAGAAACAACGGCGCAGAGGTTGTGGTTCTGTTCAACGAAGGTTGTCTCTGTGGACAATAAGCTTCTAGTTTGAGTTCAAAATCGTTCCGTGCCGATGTTAAAAAGTCATTAAGACTGGCACGATGGAAACAAAAAGGAGATCACGGACAGCAGTAGACTGTTGGTAATTAGTAATCTCTCCTGTCAAAGCAGACACGCTCATATGCATACGCTCATGCGTCCCGAGGCTCTAACCTTCAAATGTCGCATAGTTTTACCGAAATAGGTAACATTGCAGTTATCGCATAAGAATTTATATAAAACATTTGAACGAAATTTCTTGGAAGATCTTTAAATTTGAAAACATTTATAATTCGAACAGTTGACCTAAAAACAACACGCATCTTACAGCATGATAGACATTTCCCAAAAACCTTCTCTAATCGCGTCCTAAGTTGTAAAGATGAGATTCCTAAATAAGATTCGTTTTTTGACAGTCAAAATAACATCTTAACCCCCTTAAATTAAAATTAAACAAACATTTATATGACAAAATGGAGAATATCAGGGGGTCATGACCGTTAAAAAGCAGAAGTTAAAATAACATGCCGTACATCACTGTGGAGGAGACATTTTTCAATTTGGAGGAAAATATTCTGAAAATCAATATATGGACACAGCGTGAGAGGCTACTGAAAGCAGATTCGCATAACTCCGTATTCGGACTGTGTATTGCCATATATGGTAATACCCAGTCCGAGTATGGAGTTATAAGAGTCCGTCCTCGGTAAGACGAGTCCGTACTCCGTATTCTTTCACGCTGTGGGAATACACCCAGTGGGTAAAATCCTGTTCAAAGTCCGCAGTAAAGACGCTAAAATAACGTTTTCAACGTTGTTGTACTGTCTTAATGCTGACTTTGAACAGGTTTTTACCCAATGGTTGTCACTGTATAATAAAAACTTACGAAGTTAAGCACCATAAGAGCACCAGATGGCGATTTTAAAAATGCTATAGATGGCCCCTCATTATGTCTCTCTTGTGGTATTAACGTTGACTCCATTCTGAAAAATATACAAAAGCGAACGTCAAGAGAGAAGAAGCCCTGAGAACGAGGTTGGGTTAAATCAACTAAAATTGACAAAATCAAACAAAAATGAATTTGTGCAAAAGTGTGTTAGGTCAATGAGCTACAAAGAAACCAATCCATTGCAAGATCATTGACTCAGTACTCTTCTCAGTAGATTTCATTTTGGAGACGGTCCCTAATATTGTTGATAACTTTGCTCGAAATAGAAACTACGGTTCATTTTAGTGTTGAGGGTGTTGCTAACGCGACTTTAATATCTACAACTTGTAAATTTACATATCTAAATTGTGAGTGCGATATGATTTTTCATGAAATATTTTATGTTTTTTTATAATTACTGCAAGTTTATTCGTACTAATATTCGTGCGTACTAAATGTTGTGCAATTTCGCAACATAGTTGGTTATTTGTGCAAATCAGTAGCAAAATATGAGCTGAAATTAATGCGGGAAATAATTAAAACGCGCGAATGTTTTTCTTCGGTTCGCAAATATTAGTACGAATAAGGTAGTTATCTATGGCGATCGATGTGGTAGGAAAGGAAATTTGAGGTGATTTTTAGAAACTAATTTAAGCTACTCAGGTTTAACGCCTTAACCAAACTGTCACTTGCAGATATTTATTTATTTTATACATGTACTTAATTCGAGGGTTAATTAATTTGAAAAATTCGCGTTAATATCCCAGCCGGCAAAAACCTGTTCAAAGTCAGTAAAATAACGTTGGAACAACGTTCAAAGAACGTTGTTTTAACGTTATTTTGCTGACTTTGAACAGGTTTTTGCCGGCTGGGATCATGTTAATTTTTAAAATGTTAATTTAGAAAATTTAGTAAAAATGTTTGGCATTTTTTGCACTGCAATTGTAATTATTTCCACAGCTTTTTGGTATTTTACTGATACAGTAAATATAGAATATTTCCCTCCCTCGATCCATATTAGTAAATTCATTTATATTACCTATTATTACCTAAATAAAATTTACAGAGGAGAGTACTAAATCAACGATCTTACAATGGATTGGTCCTACTAGACCACCACTTGCTTGGTTCTCCTCAGAACCTCTAAAGAGAGTGCTCTTTCCTGAAGTTTGGACTCTAAAATTTAATCAAAGACGAATTTGTGCAGTAGGCTAATATTTATGTAAAACAATAATTTATATACAGATCAGTAGTCTATCTAATAAGACTAAACTCGATAAATAGTCACTGTGGAGGAGTAATTTCTGTGTTTAGTTTTAAGTTTTACATCTCAAAAATCACTTCTCCACAGTGATTATCTTATTTTGCTTATTTTGACCACTGGAGATATTTTAATAAGTGCATCCATAAAGCAGGTCTCGAAATAACAGCCGGTCATCACTGTAGAGGAGAGATTTTTCAGAATATTTTCAGCCAACTT
>JAULBZ010002778.1:0-15139 GCA_032360805.1 Neoturris breviconis | reverse complement strand
TATAATAGTATATTCAGTATAGTATATTCACCTTGTCTTTCTTTCTTCTATTCCCAGTGGCATTTTTACTGCAGGGATTCCTCACATTATTACCAGTTGATCTGCAGGGATACCTCACAGGAACATTACCATCCATGATGTTTAGTAAACAATCGTGAACAATAGGAATATAATCATCTATATAGCAACAAGCTTGTATTATTCGGTTTCTAGGTGATGCTGGGTAAAAGTTGCATGAATCTGAAAACTTTTGTTCATGACGGATATCATGATTATCTTCAGCATGCCATTTCCACTTGTGGTAATTAGGAAGAGTGTTGAGCAATAAGAATTTACTTTCTAGGTTTAATTTTGTTTCTTGTTTCTCCAATAACGAATACTGATTTTTACTGTCAACTGGAACTATTTGATATGATGTCAGACTATCTTCCCATTCAGTTGAATCTTTATCAGTACATATGAAATAGCTGAAACGATAAATCAGCGCTAGTGAGCAAAAGCTTGTTCAAGGACCGCAGCAAAGACGCTAGAACATCGAACGACGTTGTTCAGTGTCTTTACTGCAGACTTTGAACAAGTTTTTACCCACTGGGTGTGTAGCAAGCATGAAAATAACTGTCTGAAATCACGCCTTAGAGTGATGTGTGACATATATTTCTACCAATGGATTGTCTTCTTTTGGAAATCAAACTTAAAGGATGCACATACTTCTACCCAGCCGGCAAAAAACTGTTCCAAGTCAGCAAAATAACGTTAGAACAACTTTCACAGAACAGGTAGTACCCAATAGAAAGTACATGAGTTGCAACATAGTGAGGTTTGTACTAGCTACAGAACGGGCACTCTTACTTTAACATATTATAAAACACTGTTACAATGATATAAGTGGCACCATTTATCATCCTGGTTATTACGAAAAATAAATAATTCCCTGAAAATATTATGAAAGAAAATGAAAGCAATACACACAATGACAAGCTACAAGTAATCTCTCTTTATTACACTCCAGTGATATCTGCCCAGGGGACAAGAACGTGTTCAAAGTCCGCCATAAAGACGCTAGAACAACGTTGCAAACGAGGTTCTAATAGTGTCTTTGATGTGGACTTTGAACAAGTTTTTGCCCACTGGGCAGTGCTATCTGCAGTTAGTTACACAGAAGGTTGTAATAAATATAAAGCCAGAGTTCGAAATTAGAGCAAACGATCACTGTGGAGGGCTGTTGAGAGCATTGCTTCAGGTTTTCTAGTCTGAAGCAATGCTTTATTCTTATTTTGAACAATGAAAGCATACCTCTGTCTGCTTCGACCATACTTATCAAGGTATACCTTTCCAAACTTTTTACTGACAATTTGACAAACCATAAAGTGAACATCTAGTTTCTTATTTTTTATGTTTCTGAGAAGAGTTCGTAAAGTAGTAATACATCCATATACGTCCCTATTGAAGGCTTTCTCATCATCTAATAGTGAAATAACATTCATATAATAAGATTGATTTCTATTAGGTGAAACATTTGCTGCAAAAGCCAAAATAAAACATTCTATTGGTAGAATTGATGTTGCACATCGTGTGATGTCGCTTTTTACCACTAGAATGTCTTCTTTTGATTTTCAAAGCGAATTTTCCGCCTAGTAGAGATCAACCAACTAGGCAAAATATTTTGTGTGTGGACTTTAATTGTGTTGAGTACATAACTGTTGGAACTTTCACAGTATCAAAATTCAACTCTTCTCTCATTTGGCTCATTACAAAAGAATAACTTTAATATAAGTAGTTACTAACATGTCTGTTTATCGTGATGGGTTAGTGAATTTATTTCTTTGTCTATCGTTATATCTTTTCGAGTATATGCACAGTACGAAAGAATCTCGTCATTAAAAGCTTTCAATTTATCAGAAGCAACATTGTCATAATATCCCGATAACAATCCGTGCTCTAAATATCTAGCAATATATCTTGTTTTTTTGTTTACATTTACTTTAATGAGACAACAGTAAAATATAGCATCAATAGTTCCTGATGATGCAAGAGTGAGTAATGAGTCTTCAGCAGATAATAGACTGCATTGTTTCGTTAGGTAATTACTCCTCAAAGCTTTAGTGATTGATACTTCTAGTTTCATCGCATCTTGACATTTGATAAGGTTTTCGATTGCAACATTTATAATCTCTTCAATTTCTAAAACAAAACTAATGGATAGCAGTCCCAGTTGGAAAAAACTTGTTCAAAGTCCACAGTAAAGACACTAGAACAACTGCTGACTTTGAACAAGTTTTTGCCCACTAGGATGCCAAGTTGATAACTATGGCTGAAAGTTGAAGTGTTCTTAAGAATCTACTTTACTTGAGTTTGCCAAATAGAAAACTTCTTCAGTATGTGGATGCTATATAACAATAACAAATAACAATTGGGAATGTGAAGGCTAGAGGTTAAATCTGTTCTTAATAAGATCTTAAAGAGTTGCTTATGATATAAACTTGGATAAAGAGATGTTCTAACTATTTGTAAATCGAACAGCTAGAAAACAAAACTGCTCTCAATCTTTAAACTACAATCTTGATCATAGATATTATGGAAAATGTGAAAACTTTGACAAAGAGCAATAAATTTTGATTAGCAAGACAAATCACACAGAAATTCGATTATATTCCTAGAGCCTGGGTACGATGCTGCTAGGAACAACAGAATTTGTTGAGTTTACAAAGATCCTAAGCACTAAGTCTTAAGTCTACACAATAAATCACTCAGTCTTAAGTCTACTCAATAAATCTCGTCTCATAGTCATTATCCGCATCCACCTTTATGACCAAGATTGCTTGAGAAAACAGATTTTTGACGATTTTTGACGATTTTCTGCTGAAAATATGCATTTAGGACTGTTAATTTCTACATGGTAAGAAAGATTTGTGCAATATGCAATTGAGAATTGGTGGGAGTAATTCTTATTGGAAAACATTTATTTTTCCGAAAAATAATTGCAAAATGACCACATCCTATGGCGCCATAGCCGATTTAAGAAAATCAGACTTTTGCTGCATCTATGTAATGTATATTGGTAGGAATGATATTTGTGGAATATAAATGGATTATATACGTCATAGTTTATTTACTATGAAATGAAGCAATAGCGAGACGTGTGGCAATAATTGTTAGGAGAACAACATTACAAAAGAGTTGTGTAATATTTAGCAGGGTGCACTATTGTTTGTACTAAAAGACAGAAAAAATGTAGCATGCTAGCGAGTGTTAGGATCCCTCCTATACCAATTTTTAATTGCATACGTGCAATAGGAGTCCCATTTTCATGGATCAACTATGAAGTCATCGGGCATGATCATTTTGGAAAAGGAATTCGATTTCCATAGATCAACTATGAAGTCATAGGACATGGTCATTTTGGAAAACATTTTCCAGATAAATATATATTTGCCAATAAGAATCCCTCCTAACAATTATCCATTGACATACGTGCAACTGAAGTACGATATTCGTAAATCTACTATGATGTAATAGGGCGTGGTCATTTTGAGTTTTATTTACATAAAATTAATTCCTGCCAAATTTCAATTGCCTAGGTGCAGCATAAGCCCAAAAATTGACCATGACGTCATGTGGTCAATTTAAAAATATTTTATAAAAAATTAAATTTTTTAAAATAAGACAGCCGTACGAAGAAACCAATTGAACGCAAGATTGTTTAGAGTGCATATAATAAGAGCAAATAATCATTGTGGAGGAGGGATTTTCGTGTATATAGCCAGGGCTTAATCTAGGTCATTTCTGAGGGCGCTGAATGCTTTTGGACATGCTTGGGCAAGTCTTGGCAAAGAATAGAAACTTTAAACGGTTATATTCACTATTAGCCAAATATGCTGTTTTGATTATTCGATGATTTACTTACCTTCATAATCTATTTTATCTGCATATTTTTCTACTAAAGGAGAATTCTTTTTCAATACCATCTTTGCACTTGGTACATCTAAAGAAAAATTATTATACACTTATATATTGCCAAAACAAATCAGAGCCATCAAATATCCCAGTGGGTGAAAACTTGTCAGCAGTAAAGATGTTGTTCCGTGTCTTTACTGTGCACTTTGAACAAGCTTTTGCCCACTGGGTAAGACTTAGAGTACACTCATATGACTCTAGGGCGAATAATTATGATCACAATTCAGTTTCACCCCGAAGTGAGATGCATGAAATAAAAATATATAAAGTGGACATCTGTTAATTAACACCTATGGAGATTAAGCAATTTGTTTGAATTAGCGAATGTTCGAATTATTGAAAGTTGATCTAAAACATCAAACAAACACCAACATTGGGATTACTTTCATGGTGAAATCGTGCCCAGGGCCGGAAATAATTATTTTTACAGTTCAGTATCACCCCGGGGTGAGATGCAGAAAGTGAAAATATATATTTCACTCCTGGGGGGTGGGGTAATATCAAACCTGGATTGATTACAATCTCTTAGATGTAATTAAAAAAAATCTAATGACTTATGCAAAAGAATAGTTTTAATGTGATAAACATATTAACAAGTGGGTAAAAAATATGCCAATTTTAAACTGGGTGAGATTTCAACCAGGCAATATAAGCGCCAGGGGATATTTTACCCTAGGGTCATGTGAAAAAGCATGGTAACAAAAAACTTCTCCAGATAAGCAATGAAGTGATTATATTTCACCACCAGGTGAGTGTCAAGTTATGTGAGTCATGTAAATCATCTAAAGGTACCCTTATCAACAAGTGATCAAAAAGTTATTTGTTATTCATTTCTAATTTTAAAACTTGAAAGGTTACTGAAAGAAATTAATATATAAATATACACTTATCCATATTCTGAGTAATGTAGACTAAAGATGGGTTTCCACTAGGTGGAAAAGTCCGCGCGAAAGCCAAAAAGAAAACATTCCATTTGGTAGGAATTGACATTGCACTTTATTTTGGCTTTCGCATGGAATTACCCGCCTAAGGGAAATTAACCTTAACAAACAGGTTGGGATTGAAGATTTATGATAGAGGATCTAAACAATGCCATTCTATGATTTGAATATGCTTATGTTAACAAAAGTAACACACCTCAATGTCAGAAAATTTGCTTAGAAACTTGTGCTCAATGTACTCAAAAAAACACTCCTCCACCAGGTGATGTCCGACCATTATCTAGAGGCTTGTAAAGATCGCAATAAGAATACGTCCTTACCTTCAACATTATCATTGCTATGCCCTGCAGGAGTACTTTCAGCTAGACTACAAAAAAAGATAAAACATGACATTATTCAATATGACTAAATTATTCAACATGATTCAGTTGTCGAAATATGAGCAAATATTCACTATGGAGGAGTAATTTTTGATGCTATGTCCAAGAATCCCTCCTCCCTAGTGATTTACTTTTATTTCATTGATTTCATTTACTCAAATGTCTATATATAATGATCTTGAAAGTCGAATACCAGTTCAAAAGGAAGTTTTTCCTATGATACAAACAAGCCAAAATTTTAAAAATATGTTCACATCTCATTGAGAGTGTTTTCACAAAATTGAACCTCTGCATTTAATTTAGTTTATATCAGTGTTTGAAATAAGAGTAAAGTCATTAATTTAGTTTACTAAAAACAAACATAATGTCAATTATATACTCTACCAAATTTAGATCTGATAAATTGCAACGACTGATCACTATGGCTAAAATTACTCCTCTGCCATTATTATTTATTCCTATTAAAACAACAGTAGAAATAAAAGTATTAATTACTGTGGAGAAGGGCTATCTGAGCATATTTTCAGGCTTTGAAGCATGCTCAAGAATCATTCCTCCACAGTGATTATTTACTCTTATTATGACCACTGTTTCAAGCACTGAAATTATATCTAACAGGTTAAACTCAGGGGTTGAATTAACTTCTGGTCATCACTGTGGAGGAGAGTATCAGCCAATTTGGCTGAAAATATTCTGAAAATTTCTCCTCCACAGTGATGACCAGCAGTTATTTAAGCCCTGTAAACTTACACTTTGGTTGGAGCAAGGAAGCTTTGACATTGATTTTCTTCATTTTCATCTTCCTCATTTTTTGCTTCAAGGATATCCATCAGATGTGTTGCAAAATTTGAATGAGTTAAATCACCTTTCATTTTGATCCATCGATTGAAAACTACAGTATCCAACTTGATTTGTTTTCTCAACAGACCTTGAACACTATTATAACCTCCAACATACTGTTGTTTTCTCCCACTTCTTTTTGGTGCTTCAAATAATTCAGTCCCAAAGTATGTTCGTTTTCTTCTACCTCTTTTTGGTATTTCACCTTCAGTTCTTGGCTCATCACAAAACAAACGAGGTAATGATAAATCTATCAATACAGCAGTAGAAGTATCCTCAACTGGAGATGTTGTCATGTTGCCTATTATAAATATACGATGTAGATATAATTTCAAATTAATTAACTTCTACAGGTAAATAACCACACTAGCTAGAGACCATCCCCATTGCCCTCTTATTATATAGATGTCGCCCAGATGGAGACACATGACTTCCTTTGTTTATTTTAGCTATTATGTGTCTCTATTAGGATTATATTTCTCTAATTGTAGTTTCTCCTAGGGTGATGTTTCTAGGGCTATATATAGTCTGAAGAAGCCAAACTGTATGGGGTCCATCGATATATTGCTTTCCCTAAAAACAGTTTGGGAAAACTTGACGGGATAAATACGAATCTAAATCTATTGCCTTTTCCCCAGAAATCGTGGGGAAGCATTTTCATCAGTTCTAGATAATTTAAATTCCGGAGATATGATTGGCTTAATTTTTGAATAACCGGCAGTTTTCAAATATCGATTATAATGTTCAAAATATTGCGTAGCTACAAAAACATTGAACAATCAAACTTGTTCAAACTTTCGCAAACTTTATCACAGCAGCTTCCGCGCAGTCTTCCGCGCAAGTAATCCGGGGGAGTTTTCCCAAACTGTTTCTCATTCTCTTTAAAAACTCGGCCAGAAAATAGAGAAAGGGATAAGAGGGTCAGTTTGGTTTCATCAGAATAGGACTCTAGGAAATTCATTGCACAGCCTACCAAACCTTGACCTTGCAAAATTCGTTTTAGCTTTAGCTAGCGTTTGCCATTTGCTAGGAATTTTTGTTTCTGCACATATCAGCCTAGCTATATGCCTAGTTATTAAGATTGTAAATGAACTTATCTGTGCACTACTCTATAGCTAATTGTTGTGTAACTAAAATCTTGATCAAAAAAGTTTTGCATGCAAAAAATGGGGGAGCTTTTGTGGGTATGATATGTCTGGATTTCTCTGTGGAAAACCAAAGGTCTAAAACTATTATCCAGCAACGGTATTAGCTATATAAATTATGAAGCAGTGTATGTATAAGACATATCAAATCCAGCAAATCCTATAAACGGTCATTTCCAATGTCAACCTTTTCGTCAGCTTTCATTTTCAGTTTCCCAGAAAAATATGCCTAAGCTAGTGCCAAGCCCCTAGTCTAAATGCTTTTTCGACACCATTTTAAAATTAGCCTCAGTAAACTGGAATTGGAGTTTTATGTCAGCCTGTTGGTTCTGTGTTCTTCTTTTTCGCGAAGATAGAAATCATTGAAATATTCGCGCGTTCTTAAATTCGCGCATCTAAAAAAGTGTTTTTCATTAAATACTAAATTGAGAGAGAGTGGGCGCAAAGACCAGTCAATCATAGAAATTCATCAAATTAATAATTAGCAAACGGAAGAATTTGAGCTTTTATGATGTTTATCATTAGAATTGATGTTATTTTGTTTCAAGAGTACATACACGAAAAAAATTATTTACATTTTTTTGCGAGAGTAACAGAATCCCCCCGGAATAAATAGGGTTTAACGATTTAACTTTAATTCTTTTTATTTATTTATTTGCTAGAATTTCAGGAATTTCTCCTTTTTTGGAAAACTAAAAGAAATTCGGGGAGTTTTAAACCTTTTGTTTGCTTCACGTTCTCGCAATAGTTTTTTCGGTAGGCGACATTTTCAGGTAGTAAGGTAGGAGCTAAAACGCTTAGATTTCTTGACTGCTTTCACCAAGGATCGAAGTTAAACATGATATTGCTTTCACCCACACACTATGTTCAATTCGTCTATGGATTAGACCACTCTTTAGTCTACGTTTACAGACAGTCCATCTAACACACAGAATTGGTTAATGTAATTTTACCAAGGACATCCTTGATTTCACTGACCACCGACCACTTACCACCGCGTTGTTATGCAATATTACTAAACTGCAAACAAGACTAGGCTAATATATCAGCGTTTCATTCACTGGTCCTTTTAACAGGTACAAAAAAGTGTGAAAAATCCCTGGAAATAAACTTTCGGTACTATTCCTATATGTTTATTTTGGATCCTTAGTTTCCCATTCTCCTACTAAGCATGTAAAACGACATTCAGTATCTTGAAGTAAGATATTTTAATTGCTCTGAAAAGCTATCGACTGCACTTGTATGAACCGGGGGCGGGGACGAGGGACTTTAGCATTCTAATATTTTTCAGACTAATGATTCATAGACTTTCAATAGCAAGAAATTCGTTAATTTGTGTTATTCTAGTTTTTTACTTGGTTTAGAGGGGGGGCTCCGCCCCCGAACCCCACATAGACCAGTTGGGAGGCTCACAATAAACATTATTTGACGCACTTTCAATTCAACAGCAGCAAGTACCTTAATCCCTTTTCTTTCTAGCTTTCTTGACAAAAATGCGCATTGAGAATTTTTTTATATACAGTAACTAAATTCTCTTTTAACACAAAGCTATTTTAAGTAAGATAATTCCAAATTTGCTTGGCTTTCGGAGACTTCGCCTCCGAACTTCCACAAGAGCTCTGCCCTGGATCCGCTGCGGGGCTCCAGCGCCCCTTACTCAATAAAAATAAAAATTTCCTTCCTACGAGTCTGGACTGTAGTCGATTTATACCTCTACCTATCTGTTATTATTTGATCCATGAAAGTTCCCGTTTGGTACTTGATTACGATTCAGATTCACATTAATTGTATTGTGTGGTGGGATGTAGGATCTAATCTATACGCCGCGTAATGCTCATTTCATTCTCATGCAATAAAGTTCGTTCCCAGTGTTTCTTTGTGTGAAACATTAAAAAGGTATGGTGCGGAACAATCATGTCCCTGAATTGACGTCAGTAAAATCTGACGTCATAAAGAACATATCCCGTGCTATACCAGTACTAACAAACTCAGTACGGATGGCGGGTAATGTTATCGATCTGAAGCAATGATTGGCCATTTAGAGATTGTAAGTCCTTTATTTTCACTTGTTAAATGGATTCAATCAATGCACAACAGAATTATGCATAAATACACTTATTTGTTCACAAGAAACTAAGATACCTACTCGAAATACTTATCTATTTGGAACGTACGGTGAAATTTAGCCATTGTACAAATTTCGACCTCCCAGAGGAATCGATGCTTAGTAATTATATAGTTACTTTACTTTCAAATGTTGTTTCTGTCATTGACTTATAAGAATTGAGAAAGCATTACGCGTAGTAAAGGTTTGGAATAAACAACGTCGTTGTTCGGCTCTCTCATCATAGCCAAGCACGAAGGTTTAAAAAATTAATTCTATTTCTATCAACAGGATCAAAGAAGGCGTTCCAAAAAATCTATTTGTAATATACACGTAAGAAAAGAAATTTTAATTACATTGGCTTTGATAATAGCAGCAGTTAATTTTTGTCTCGTCATTAAAGATTTCGTCGAAGTCAGCAAGTTAGAACGGCCAATAAAATCGACATTCATTATTACGCAATCTGTTTTGGTAAGTTAGATATGTTTTCTTTTTGTAAAATTTGACTTAACAAAACTGCCTGTCCAAACCCAGAGTAGGTATAGCAAAACTGAAGAAAATTTGCCTATTTATAACAAATCTGTACTGCTAACATTAAATTTGTTAGGTAGCAATATCTGGGAACTACTTGGATGTTTACTCTGCTCATTTATACAAACTCGTTTCAAAAAGGTCGCATCGAATGATACTTAAGGCATTGGTTAAATATTTTGTAGATATCCAAAATTATATTTAGCATATGTGCAAAATCCATTACAGTTGATCAACGCCTTTAGATAAACCTAGAGAAATAATATTATACATTCATATTCTAGGCATCGCATACCATTGGCTTCAGTTTTGCTGTTATTGGCCTTGTCTATAGCATTGTACAAAGAAATATATTATGGAAGTGTCTGGCCTGGATTGGACTTGGTAAGTTAGTATTATAGTTGATTCTTGGCAGTTTGATTTGAAATAGCGCACAAGTCTGGATAAGGTGTGGTTTACTTTACCTTACCTTTGCAAGCAATATAATTAAACTTTGATATCCGGTCTCAATATTGAAAATTCTTTAGAATAGGGTTGGAAAAGGAAAAGGAAAACTTTCTGAATCAATGAGAAAATGTGTCAAGCTTCTATATATACAATGCTCGAGTTATTAACAAGTCAAAAATAAGTTGAGGGGGAGAAGGCACTTTCCTCTCCATAATAGGAGTTAATAAGGATTGGAGCTGAGGATAAAATTTTCCTCGTTTTTAGAGTAACGTTTTTTTTTATCTTTACTGTAGTCTGGATTTTTGGTTTATGGATTTTACGTGTGACTTTTGAACTTCTCTATTTGGAATACCGAGCTGAAAGATTTAGTCTGGAGGAATGAAGGTAAGATACAACTTATTTAATTTAAGAATCAATTTTCTATTGATCGAGGAAGCATTTAGGAGAATTTCACCTCTCATGGCTTGACCAGCTATAATCTATTTACAAAGTAAGAATGGCGAATCAATCCATGGAGTGCCATAGTGAGCCCATATCGAAAGTCATAAACTGGTTAATGTTTTCCAGCACTCAAAAATCAGTTACTTTCGCTTGTGGGAAGCTCCTTAAGTTATCCAGACATTACTGCAATGCCTTGATTAATCACCTGGGCACTTATTTAATTCTTGAGATTTTAAGGGGGCCGCTCAATTCAAATGCCACATTTTAACCTTTTCTCGATTTTATATTATGTACTAAATGACGGCATATTACAATAAACGTCGATCAATTTTCATCTTCATCTTCATCCAGCAAGTGGAGAAAAAAACACGATATCGAATAGAAAAAAAAAAATTGGTAAATGTACCAGAACATAATTAATAGGAGAAATAGATGGAATGAAATTACAAGGTTGTAAATATCCGAATATGCGCCATGGAACTTATATTTTGTCACCTTTCAAAGGAGAGGGGGCGCTAATTCGAGGGGGCGCTATTGCTATTCCAGCTCTAAGGTGGGGGGGGGACTTATTTGAGAGGGGGTGCTTAATAAAGGCCTTACGGTGCATAAATTTCCATTATTAATTTATTTTAGCCTATTCGCCCTGCATTCACATAATTTGCGCCATGAAAGGTTAGTCAAGATTTGCAAATGGAGAACTTTCCACCCATTCGCCAAGATTAGAATATGTTCAACGTAACATGGAATTATTGAGATATATCATCTGGTAAAGTAGGAGAAGAATAAACAGACAAGCACTTCAAAGATGAACAGCCGGTTCCTCAATGGTTACTGAAAACCGTTGAGAAGAATGTGCACGGATTAGCAGAGTATAGATTATAACAGATGCTGGAATAATGGGATGTAAAGAAATAGTCTGGCTTTGTTAATTGTTTGTTTTTGAAAATATGTTGAACGTCCGTATACCAGAATAAGTCGTATTTATTTTATATTTACACCTCCCTTAGCCTTACTATTTAGAACTTTTACCCAAAATTGAAACCACAGGTGACTAAAATATCTATTTCAAATATCAACTGTTCAGCTAGAATTTCAAGACCTTAGATAATATTAGAAAATGTTGATTAAAATTAATTTAATATTGCATCATTATCAGGCCTCTGAATTCACGATGGCATTCCCCTGTGGAGGAGCACCATAGCCAAAATACTCCTCCCTAGGGGAATGCCGACGTGAATTCAGAGGCGTGTCACTCTCTTTCCGAAAATTCTTGGATTCTTCCGTTTTCTTCTTCGTACATTTTTTTCACGCTCGGGCTTGTGGAGGAGAGTGGATACATGTCATGATTCGATAGCAGCGCATATACAAAATAGGCGCAACACAACCTTGTTTTCTTTTATACGTTTTTATATAAGTATATAAGTAGTCTACAATCATGGTCATGAGGAAAGCATAAATAGAAATTTATCTCGTAGAGTTATCGGTCTACATTGACTTAAGACTAAGAATCTGTTGGTCCTAGCAGCCTAATACCCAGGCTCTTAGAACAAATTCGAATTTTCGTACCGACCATCTTGCTCACCAAATTTAACGGATTTTTTTGAAACTTGGAATTTTTGCTGGAGAATTTGATTGTAGCTACTGAACAGATGGTGCTTATTTTTTGCGCCTGTTTTTGCAGCAAATGTTGCTCCAAAGTTGGATCCAAAGTATCCGTGATACAAGGTACATATGTAAACACCGAGTTATAAAAAGCTTGGCATACATTCCTGGCATTGGATTCCAGAGAATGTAGGCAATGCACTGAGGTTCGATACACATATACGTATGCCCTTTGAAAGGCGTTGTTTGTACCGTCTTAAAGCTCGTTGCTTATTACTTGTAATTAATTCCTTTCTACAATGTTGTTCTTTTTCTGAAAATTAACTACTGTTGCTAATAAAAACGTGTCACTTGTATAACAAATTTTGTAGTTGAGAATGCACTATGAGTGGAATATGTTAGGGAAAAGAGAACAGACATGTAGGTACCATTAAAACAAAATAAATTTCACTAAATAATATAATTAATATATACATGATAACGAAAGGACATTTTAACAACTAAGGTAGCTTTGGATCCCTAAATGAGTTTCACCTTAAACGATCTTACATTTGATTGGTTTAGGGTGAAACTCATTTAGGGGTCCATGTAAAGACTGCCTAAAGTCTCCCTACTATTAACAGTTGTGGGATTTATGATGACAAACATCAGAAAGATGGATTTCCATCAGGCGAAAAGGCAAAGAGTCAATTTCTACCAATGGAATGCCTTCTTATGGTTTTAACACGAAATCTTTCGCTTATTAGAAATCAAGTTTAAATACAGATATTTTGGTATTTTTTTACACAAACAATTGCGTTTTTTAATTTGATGTACTGCAAGAAAAAACAACAACAATTTCTCATGCAAAAACATGAAATAACCTAGAAATATCCATTTTTTTCCTACTCCAGAAGAAAATTGATCTCTGAAATTAATTATCCGCAAATCAAACTAGGATACCCCAAAATTTACCAAGATTTATTTTTATTATAATCTTTTTAAAGTAAACACAAAAGAAATATTAGCGAACATTTTAACCCACTAATATTCCGCGGAAATTCAGCACAACGAAATATTCTTCTAAGAATTCAATGAGGTTATCGAAGTTGCATAGGTAGTCAATTTTTGAAGTATACACAGATCAATACCTTGCTCATACCATACGGCACGAAAATGAAATTGTTGCATTGCAACAAGTACTACTTTGAGCAGCCAACGTCTCGTTTTCATGTATTTGTTAATAGGTCTATAATACGTATAGTTTAATTAAAATCTCCTCCTTGGGGATTTGCTACACTAAATCAGTGTATTCATGTGCGAAAAGTAATACACGCAAAATCTGCGCATGTAGTGAATGCGCGAAAATTAATACGCGCTAAAAATATTTTTCTCGTTGCATGAAAACTAGTAGGAATATGGTATATACTATACGGTGCAAGATTAAATAGATTCGTCTAAAAAAAAAAAAAATAACAAAGAAAAGCGTTTGTAAAGGAACTCTTGCAACGGATTGTAATCCAATCAGTTGGAAGATCTTTCATTTAAAACTCTCCTTCGTGAATGCAAAATTGGTGATGATCCTAATTCGCAATTTCTGAAATTTTCAAAATTATGGTCTGATTAGCTATCTTATTTGGATAAGTTCTTACTACTACATATTCCCGCAATGTTTTATGCTTTCAGTTATATCAATTTGGCCGAAAATATTCTGAAAAATCTCTCCTCCACAGTGATGACAGTTATTTTTTAGCAAAATTGAAATTGACTGGTTTCTTCGATAAAAGCACTCGACGTCTAAACAATTTTCAGGAATATATTCAACTATGCTTAACATCATAATATGTGAGGAGAAGGGTACTACTCAACGATGTTGAAGTTGATTGGTTCATTTTGTTCGAGAAAAAAACACACAATCCATTGCAGTTCCGTTTACTTACTCGTCATAAATAATATTTGTGGAGGAGAGTCAACGATCTTTATTCACAAAGAAGAAACCATCAGCTCCAGTTTCATTTGAAACATAGCACTCTTCTCCGCCATTCATTACACTTCCCCTGTCTATTTACTTCATTCATTTAAGAGATACATTCACTTAAAAACCACATCTTGTCTTGCTACTTTGATATTGGGATTAAAATTCGGATCCAACATAGGATCTGTTCCAGCCATATTGCGACCAAACATTGACATAAAGAAGATAACAGTCATAAATCCAATAGCTAATATGAGCAGTAGTATAAATATTCGTTTGTATGTTAAATTCCCTTCTTTCTTTGATGACGATTGAGACGAATTTTTCAACCTAATGTAAACAAAAACAGTGTACGATGGATGAAGCAATGGTATGCAGAAATACTTACATTCAGTCAAGTTATTTATATATTATTCTAGTTTCCCTGTTATTCGAATGACGTAACAACATTTAATCTTAATTCAGCCTTTCCTGTTATATATCTAATAGTAAAAATTGAAATATGAACTAATAAAAACAAAATTATAGTCCACTGTATATATATAGAGAGAAAATAGCAGAAATTAATAAAACATATGAGATATGGTCTAAGAGAGCCTGTAAAAGTAACACCAGTTACCATGGATAAGAAACAAATACTTATGAGAGGCTGCGAGAATAGCTAGATGGGTAGAACATGTGTCAAAGGAGAAAATAATAATAGCAACAGTTAAAAGTGGTAATTTTTAATTTTTCTCAAAACTGATAGTTTCCCATAGCAACTGGATAGAACTACTTAGAGGTGATTGTTACAATTTAAA
>JAULBZ010002777.1:0-17973 GCA_032360805.1 Neoturris breviconis | reverse complement strand
CAATTTTTGGAACTGGATTTAAAATAATCACCCCTGGATTCGAAATCAACATCCTAAGGCCAAGTCAGGTGCAAAGTGTCAGAATAAACAACATAAGTTAAGGTTTGGGTCAGGAAACAAATTAATTTAAAATTTGTATTTAACGAATCCACTCCCGTATTCGAAATTTATGTCTAAGGCCAAGTCAGATGTTAAGTTAAGTTTTGGGACCAAAATTGGCCAAATTTTCGAATATGATTCGAAATCATATTTGAATCAAACTTTCCCCGGTAAACGTTAAATAACTCGGAAATTTTAATCGATTAAAATTCACGAGTTAATTAACTCGGAAATTTTATTTGTGTCTAAATCACGGAGTTACGAAAAGTTAGATAACTCGGGTTATGACGTCATATTCGTAACTCGTGCCCGTAACTCAGTTTTCTTAACTCGGGATTTCCGAACCTCTGTTAATTTCGGTTAACGTAAGAATTGAAAAATAACATTAAAACAAAAATATATGGTGCTTTCAAGTGACACTAGACCCAGTGGGCAAAAACTTCCTAGCTGAAAAAACCTGTTCAAAGTCAGCAAAATAACGCTTAATAACTTTTAGGATATCAACAATAACATAAACTCGCTAAAAAGTTAAAATTCACGTTAAAAATGACGTGACTAGTCCCTAAGCAATTGCCTGCTATACAAACATGGAATAGCGATAGTAAAGTAAAGTTTATTCGATACTGCAGAGTGTAAAGCCTGATTTCCATATGCAACTGTATTTCTCGCTCGAGCAAAAATTTGCTCGAGTGATTTTTCTTACACATGCGCACTAGAACTAAATTACCGCTGACTCATAAAAACCCTATGCTCTTGAACTTCTAGAAGAAAGTTGAACTCTCTTAACTTGTACGTGTGTAGTAGTTCACATCACAAGGGCTGAGTGAATCTCATACTGGTGCGAGTTTGTTTTTTTTACCACCTGTCAAAAATATGGTTGCTAGTGGGAAATTATCCCTAGTTTAGTTACTGAAATTATCTTTATCAAAATGATCCTAGATAAATTGTATGAAAAGTCCCAAAATATTTAGTCATATAAGCCATTCGTTCAAAAGTTATGAAAAAAATACACCCACCTTCCGCAACAATTGTGCGCGAAAAAAACACGAGGGGGCATTTTAGAGAGTGATTACGTCATCTTTAGAAAACAGGTGGTGCAAAAAAAATAATTTTTAGATGAATTTTTTTTTAGGATAAAATGCTAATTATGTGTTGACCTAACTTTCTGGAAAGTTTCAACACTATAGCATGGTTCCATCATGATTTGAGAAACACCAAAAGGTCGGGTCTGAATAGAGTTAAGGTAACCTTCGGAGAGTAGAACTACTTAAAACATTGACTTATTAATTTATAATTGCGAAAATAACATCAAAAATTCCCTTTGTTACTAAAATTCTTTGTTTTTGGTGATAATTAAACCAAGTTTAATGTTAATTATTATATAAATTATATAATTTTTGCTGACATCATCTCTCAAAATTTCTTCATTTTTTGGTCCATACTGCCTATTAACAATCCATGGCCATGGCAACGGGTGGCAATATTTTGTAAAAATTTACATTTCTTGTAAGCTAATAAAACTTGATGAAAAGTCACAAAAATTCTAACATTAATTTGACAATACTTATTGATATAATTTTTCTATCACTTAGGAATAAATATCTTGCAAAATGGACCAGTGTTACAATTTTTAAGAGAAGAACTATTGGTATTGCAAGAATAGATTACTCCTAGAAATGTGTGTATGGCAATTAGAAAGGCTTTTCAAGAATTAGGGATTTTTCATGTGTGTTTAAATATAATATCATCAAATCAAGATTTAGAAGTCTCATAAAATGATAACATCATCACTTCATTTGAATGATCATAACGTTGTATTGCTTTGTGTAGACAAATATGTGTTCACCATTTTTTGCTTTATTTATTTCGAATATCTTTCCATTGTTATCATCCATCAAAAGTTGAAAATTCTCACTTTTATTTATTCTTGAGTGTAAATGTCTTTACCAGAAGCATTTTGGCAACACATGGTAGGAACACATTTCAGTTGAAAAAGCATAGTTCGCCGGTTTTTTCCCAAGAATTCCCCGTCTAACCTATTCAATTTATTTTAATCTCGTACCTTTTGTTTTGCATGTTAAAGACAGATAATAAAACCATTTATTTAAGTCACGTTCTCGTCTCATAAAAGTTACTCGAAGCTTTGTCATTCGCAGATCACTCGTAGATCTTGCTGCTCTCGTAGATCAATCGTTGATTTTGCATCTTCCCAATTTTTCTAACTGACTGATTTGATTATCGCTATTTTGTGAATATGAAATCATTCTGCAAGATATTTTTGTGTGATTACTAAGAAAATAGCTAACAACTTACCGTGATATTTTTACCATACATTTTGTCAGGGAGACCATATAAAACCCCTAAAATAAGCCCATGGCCATATATTCATGCCAAAGGTCCTTTATTGGGAGGAGGTTTATAAACATACACGGGGCAATATTTTGATTAAGAAACTAACGGTCTTAGACAAAGGTGTATATTTCCGTAAAGAAATGGAACTGATGGGTGTAGAAAAGACAAGAAATACACCTTATAGCAAGCTCGTCCCTAGTCCCTTTTGAATTTTTCTTGGATAAAAAAGTCAAAAGGGTCTGGGGACGAGCTTGACATTATAGCTATTGGTATTATATTTGTTGCGTTACTCAGCAACTATTGGTAGCTCACAATTTCGTTAGTACCTACATCATATTCTGCATCATATCGGCATGGGGATGGTGGGGGCTCATACACGGGTCATTTTTATACCATACAAAATCTGCTACGATTGCATTAAAAGTTAACGGTGCTATGTTTTCAGAGTTTCACGACAAATAACCAACTGCATATTATATCTACAGATGCTCAACATCCCAAACTCATCCCAGCCCCTTTTTGACCCCGTGTATGTTTAAAAAGTCAAAAGGGGCTGTGGACGAGCTTGCTCAACATCCATGACAGGGATAAAAAAAACACCAACGATATAAGCTATAAGCTTTTTTGTCACAAAAACATAGCTAAATACAATATGTTAAACACATGCGGTGAAATTGATAGTAACCAATGGTAGCACCGACGTCGGATAATCGTTGAAACAACATCGTAATGTCACGCGCTTCGACATTTATTCGACGTCGTATGCCTTTTAAAAAAGTTATTAGTATTGTCATAAGAGAGAAGATTACCTAACCAAACGATACTAAATTTTATAGACTTATTTGTCATTCCTATACATACATTCCTCTACGCTATTACAGACGAATATCTTGACCGATAATTTAAAGACCGTTCTGCAAATTTCGCAGTGTAAAAGAAGTGAGTGTAATCAGCAGTATTTCCTTCTGTTACGCTCAGAGCAAAGAGAAAATAGAAATTTGTATCGAATATTTATTTCAACAAAATTCAACAAAAATGAATCTGTACAGAACTGTGTTAGGTCAACGAACTTGGAATGTATTGGTTTCTTCGGTACAAAGAAACCAATACATTGCAAGATCGTTAACTCAGTGCTCTCCTGTGTAGATTCATTTTTGAGACGCTCCCTAACCATATAACATTACTTTATATTTAAAAACTCTTAGTTTTAAAAATATCTCCTGTGTCTCCTGTATAGATTCATTTTTGAGACGCTCCCTAACCATATAACATTACTTTATATTTAAAAACTCTTAGTTTTAAAAATATCTGAATATGTTCACCAAGCACAGCTTAAAAAAAATACCGAATTCGGTCCCCATATATTCCCGAATATAGACCGTGTATTACCTTATATGGACTATGTATTACCATATATGGACTGGGTATATCTATAAAATATATATATGTTTGGGGAAATTACACAGAATGTGAGCTCCACTGTCTTTTCAAAATATTTATTGTCTTTTTGCGATAATTGCGTAATGAGCGGGAAACCAAAGGAAATCGATTTAAAAAAAGTTGTTATTTGAACTCTAAGAGTGAAAAACCATGTACAGACAATGATTTCTGTGTAATTTATAGCAAATTAGCAAAAAAAAGTTGTCAAAAACAAGGTACATGTACCTAAGAATATACTCAGGATTTTTTTTCGGCAAAATTTGTGTAATAAAATTATATTAAAAGTCCCAAAGTTTCAGCTGCATAGCATAAACGGGGGGGCATTTTTTTATAATATTTTGAAACTCAAGTTTCTTATTTACTTTTTAAAAATAGTCATGATACTGCTAAAAAACATAAAAATCTGTTGAAAGATACAAAAGAAACGAAATAAACGAAATAACAACAAAAGAAATGCTTTTTTTGTACTTATAAGCAATGTGTTTTAGGGGTTAAAATATTGGAAAAGATATATGACTGTTTCTTGCCATTTGCAAGTTTCTGTACTGTGTTTCTTATTTTTTTTTATCTAAATCCAATTATGTTTCTTATAAAGCTGTTTCTTATAAAAAATAAACGTGTATCTGCCTATCCATCCATATGAAGACAAGCTCGTCCCCAGTCTCTTTTGTTAGTAGCATATCCACCAGCATTCATTCCATAAGGATGAATACTAGTGGAGAAGTTGCAGAAATTACGTGTTTTCTATGTTCGCTGTGTGGCAGCCATCTTGTTTGGCCAAACATTTTCCATTTCCACAGAAAAGAATCACTCATTTTGACCATTTCCTAATATTTTTGGACTCTGAAATTATCTGGGTGTGATCAGTATGCATCACCTGTTAATATGACATAGATTTTGATTTTGGCCAATAAAGGTGATTTCACTTTTATTTTAAGCTGTGCAAGCGAATGAAATGTTTCATAAAAAATAACATATTCTTGGATCATGTCTTACATCATACAAAGCAAAATTTAATTTTGCCTTTTTTTTCTAACAACATATAATTTATGTGCACTGATTAGTGGATTTTAAAAGAGCGGTCCTTACAAGTTCGGTTAAAGAATCCATTCCTTTCTTTATCATTCGAATCTCATTACGTAACTCCACCATTTCATCTTTCATTTCTTGCATATCACCTTTCTTCAAGTTAACAAGTTCAGTAGCTAAGTGTGACCACGCATGATCATTATCACCAATATCTAAGTTCACATTACTATTACTACTTTTTAATAGATCTTTGTCAGATGTGTGCGCGTGATAATTCTCTATATGTATTACGTCATCAGTATTTACTTGATCGTACTTATTCTGTTGTTTATTTGAATGGTGAAAGTTAGTATTTATGTCTACAGTAACAGGAGCTTCGTGTTTTATCCAGCGGCGGCAGGACTCATGACTTCCTGAATCAGAGCATTGTGAATATATACCTTGGTCAAAATCTAGAACGTTCATTTCTGTATTATTTTGTTCAAGTAATGGCTGGTTTGATCCATCGCTTTGATCTTCAGTATTAGGAACAGATAAATAGTCAGCTATGTTTTCGTGACAAACCTTTGTTGTTGATGTACCACTTATATCACGTCGCACATTTATATTTAATGGTGAGGTTGGTAAACTTTTTGATGATGACTTGAATGAATGAATTAGACTCTGTTTTGATTCACAACTACTATCTTCGTACATTGCATTTCCAATGACAACACCATGAAGATAATTGTCATCGGTAGTAATATTGTGATCTAACCAATTATAAGATCCATCTCTGCCATGTGTATTCTCGGATTGGCTATGTAAATATTCAGGGTATAATTTTGGACGTATTTTTCTATCTGAATTTGCTCTTCTTGGAACCCTTCGTGGATAGGAATCTACTGCAATCGACTTTGTTTCTTGTTGACCTATAGTATGCTCTAGTTCTAGTATTGCTTCAAACTTATCTACTGAAATTGAGTTTTTTAATACGGCTGTTGCAATGTTCTCAATTAAGCTTGGTCGTCCAAAGCTATCCGAAAATGAAGTTTCCGACATTTTACGGTTTGGGGTAGTAGTACCAACTGCTTCGTTCTCACTTCCGGATGATTCAATCTGCATCAAACGATTTTTTAATCTTGAGTTAGGTGAATCATTTATTTCTGAATCTTGGTGCCTTAGTTTTCGTTGCCACAATGGGATTCGATTTTTTAAGGATTTTTTATTCATAGATTGGCGCCTATTATTGCTGACGTCACTCTCCTCAGATGAAGAATTGGAACTTGAAGAACTTGTGTGTGTTACACATTCCGTTTCTTCAACAATTGATCCGAGTCCTGCTGCATTGTTGGCTCCTGTAGATGATCTCTAGACAAACGAAAATAGCCAGATGAAAATAACCAGGTAAAAACTTGTTCAAAGGTTGCCGTAAAGACGCTAGAACAACGTTGAAAACGTTGTTTTGTTCTAGCGTTTTTACTGTGGAATTTGAACAAATTTTTACGCACTGAGAGTATTGTCACGTGACAAAAAATACAAACTTTTTACCCAACCTTTATTCACGTTGTTATTCTTTCAACCAAGTTTCAACTAGGCAAAATCTTCGCTACTAAAGCCACAATAATACATTCCATTTGAAGAAAACGACTCAACTTCCAACGGAAATGTGTTCTTTTGGCTTTTACAGTGGATTTTTCGCCTTGTGGAAATCAACATCTATGTCAACGAGATTGCTTTCTTCGGTGCGTTGGCTAAGTCGGCAAATTTTATTTTTTGCGACGGTTCTTCAAAAAAGGTTTCGAACTGCTAAGAGCTTACCCAGTAAGCAAAAACTTGTTCAAATTCGGCAGCAAAGAGGCTAAAACAGCTTTGAAAATGTTGTGCTAAGGTCTTTACGGCGGACTTTGAACAAGTTCTTGTCTATTGGGATATTCCTCCTTGAGGATACAGAAATAAAGTTGACATTCTTAATCTTCACACTTCCCGTGGAAGTAATTTTCTGCGAACTTTGAGCAAGTTTTTCCTCACTGAGGCTAATAAAAAAATAGAACCATCCTCTTTCCGTTGATAATAATGATTCTCTTCCGCTCAACAAAACAGTATTCAATCAAATGCAATATCGTTGACTAAAGGTTGATTAGTTCGCTGCAAAAGTCGAAAGAAGACATTCCATTGGTAGAAACTGACGTCACACATAGTGTGACGTCAATTTTTACAAATGGAATGTCTTCTTTAGGCATTCTCAGCCTTCTCAGAATTTTTCAACTTTTACACAGATGATATTCCTTACTCAAGCTTGTCCCCAGCCCCTTTTGACTTTTTTAAATTTTTTGCAATTTTTTTTTAAAAAAGTTAAAAGGGGCTGGGGACGAACTTGATTCCTTACTCTAGTAGCCAAATCAAATGATAATCCAATACTTTGTCCGAATTGATCACAGAAGTCTGGGTAATTAAGTAAGACTTCTTTAATACTTTCTCTTGTTAGATACAATATATCACAATACATTAATGCTCGAACGTCACCATTAGATCGCTTTGCTGGCTTACTTTTTGAAATATCTTCTCCAAATAAATCACCGGTGCCTAAAAATAAATCACCGGTACGTAAAAAGTTATAACAGTCCGTATATGGCAATACACAGTCCGAATACGGAGGTGTACGGAACTGTATTCGGTAGTCTTTCACGCTGTGACAAGGGTTAAAGTAATTGCTTGTCATCACTGTGGAAGAGAGACTTTTCAGAATATTTTCAACCAAATTGAGTGAAAATATTCGGAAAAGTCTCGTCTCCATATAGTGATAACCGGCAGTTATTTTATCCGGTAGTCTTTAGTTCGTGTATCATCTCATCAATAATGCAATGCCTGGTTGAAAAATTCCAAATTCCAAGTACACATTCAGTAGATTTTTTACCCTAATAAGATTAGGCCTCTTGGACTTTCTGTGTTTGGGAAAGTGCGAATTCTACCTAAGCCCCCTCCCCATATGCTAACTTTGTCTTTGGTACGACTATGATGGTCCATGCATGTGAAACCGAGTGAAATTTTCCCGAAAATCAGAAAAGGTTTTATCAAAATTGGTAAAACCGGGAGAAATTAAAATTTTATTTCACAAAAAGGTGTAGGAAAAATTCAAATAATGAATCCGTGTGGTTTCAAATTTGAAGTTAATTGCCTTTTTTACACTAAAGTTATTCACAATAGCTACAACTGCTGCTATTGCAACAAAAATACTAACAGATACTAAAAATCATGTATAATCTTAAAGAGTATGAAACAAAGTGAGGAAAATTTTTTTTTATATATTTTTTGGACTCGTTGCTAGGGGCACTTACGCTAACAACGCGCGGCCATAGAAAAGGTTGCAACATTTTATAGAAAGAATGGTTGCTTTGTTTGTCTTCAACTTAGCTGGGATTATTTTTTTCAATAGGCTGTATGATTTGAGTGGAAAAAGATCAAATTATTTACGGTTGTCATGGTGACTAACAATATGTCGTATCCATTGTTACGGACCAATTTTTTGAAATTTTTAAAACCGATTTCGCTCAAATCACACCGCCTATTGAAACATATATTCTTTGCAAATTTGAAGCCAAACAAAGCAAGCATTCTCTCTAAAATATGTCCCACCCTTTTATATGGGCGCGCGTTGCTAGGGTAAATGTCCCTAGTAACAGGCGCAAAAACTATCAAAGCATATATATATTTTTCCACACTTTGGTCTTTGTGTTACATTCTTTAACCCTATTCATGCTGGGGTTGCTTGGGTAGCATATTCATGCTGGAGTAGGGGAGGGCAAAAATATCCTCCATATCTAAATTTGGAATGAACAATGCTGAGGACTTGAAGCTTTATAGACAATCTTAAAAAAAAAAAAATATATATATATTTTTGATGATGTCTTTATTTAAGTGATAACGCAAGCTCGTCCCCAGTCCCTTTCAAAAGGGGCTGGGGATGAGCTTGGCGCGATAACGTTATAAATGTTGACCATTATTTTTTTTCTTTGCTAAAAGCTACAAAAATTAACAAAAATAAGCCAAAAACATTTTTTTAATTTTTCTACCAATTTTTCTACCAATATGTTTTTTTGAATTTGTATCCCAAATAGAAACATAATAACAAAACAAAACGGAGAAGGGCATTTTTGCCCACTGCGTTAGTGTTGACAGATTAAAAGATAATACAAAAACTTTACGAAGGAGGGGCGGTATTCCCACAACTTTAAGGGGCTAAAAAAACATTTTCTAACTCATTCCTTACTCAGATAACGTTAATAAACTTACCCAAAATTGCAACTATGAAGTCTCGTTGCACAATTTCTATCGTTCCGCGCTGTACAAAAAACAAAGCATTGATAGCGTCTTTCTCCTTTATTACTAACTCTCCTGGACTGTAATAAGCCTTGTTTACTTTAAGAGATATGGAACGTAAACATCCTCTACTGGCATGCATAAAGCAAGGTAGTGTTAAGAAACTTCTATATAAGTGTGAGCATATATCTGCTTGTAATTCCGATGGAAAGCTCTCTAACATCTAAAACGAAAATACATGTGTTACCCAGCATGCAATAATTTCTTTAATGTCCACAGTAAAGATGCTAGAACAACGTTTTCAACGTTCTAGCTACTTTACTACAGACTTCGAACAAGTTTTTGCCTACTGGGTAATTCATGATTCAAAGCTTTTATTCATCAAATGTTTTGTTATTAGAATTTATGCTAAGCCATTTTAATCCTATTCAGTATGGGCTTTTTAGGGCTTTAGGGGGAAACATGATATATGCTGTTGAAACTTTCCAGAAAATTAGTCCAACTCATATAAACAACTTTATAAACAATTTTATCAACAAAATTATCCCTAGTTACTAAAAAAATATATTTTTTTGAAAATGATCCTAGATAAATTATAGGAAAAGTCCCAAAATTTCAAGCCGTAATAGAAGTTATGAATAAAAGTATGGTAGGGAGGGGCACTTTTCAGTTTCAAAAAATCGCAGAATTTTCAGGACTACATCGCATGCGCACTGATGTTCAAACGAATACCAAGAAATAGACAAAGCTGATTGGTTTAATTCTTTGTTTACATTTTTGTGGACCGAGGGAAAAGCGAAACTGATATGGCATTTGTGCATAGATTGAGCTAAAGAAGCAAATGGCTACATCATAGGCTATTTTGAGGCGGTGTTTCATGCTTATGTTGCACTTGTGGAGACTTGTATCGTTATAGAGTGGGAAACTTGTACCCATAGCATGGAAAACTTATACCCT
Source organism: Neoturris breviconis (assembly GCA_032360805.1). NCBI lineage: Eukaryota > Metazoa > Cnidaria > Hydrozoa > Anthoathecata > Pandeidae > Neoturris > Neoturris breviconis. The sequence goes on along the minus strand of JAULBZ010002777.1, from coordinate 7,797 downwards.
TTTCTGACTAAGTTTAAAATTCCTGTACAACTTATACATACTTCATCGGTATTAACCCCTTTACTTATCGACCAATGTGATATAAACCAATCTTCAATGCGACGTCGTAATTCTCCGTCGATTTGATGATGACGTACGAACTGTTTAATTTGTGATGCCTTCGCATGGAACCGTGCCCTAGCAGCATATAATTTTTGAATAACAGCTGTCATATTACCGAAGATGGCAGATTGTACAATTGCTGAAAGATTCAAATTTGAGAAATATTTACCGTCAAATAATACTTCCCCGCCAGCACATGACGTCGGACAAACGTTGAATAACGTCAAAACGACGTCGCGACGTCTTTTTCGACGTGACTCGTATTAGTATCTTACAATTCGTTATGAAAAAAACACTCACTTACTCTAACCCGCACTCTACTTTAGAAGAACTTATACAATAGTAGAAGACCTAATACAATAGTTACCCCCTAGTAGAAGAACTAATATAGTAGTTACCACAGTACATACCTCCTAGTAGAAGAACTAACACACAAAAGGTTTTCTCTGCAACTGTATTTGGAGCAATATTTCCAAATCCAACGGTGGTCAAGCTGGTGAAAATAAAGTATAGTGCACTGATATATTGTTCACCGGAAGAAAGTAGGGATGATTTTGATTCGTTCATGAATGGTTTACCAACTTGATTTCCTAAATTAGTTTCACAACATGAAAGACCGCCGAATCCCAATGAGCAAAAATTTGTTCAAAGTCCGCAGTAAAGACGCTAGAACAACGTTTTCTATGGTCATTGCTGCAAATTTTGAACAAGTTTTTGCCCAGTGGGATGAGACTGTGTATGACCATATATGGCGATACACACATAAAGAGCCTTTGAAATTCCCAAAAAGGACCTTTGAAATGTATAAGACTTATTTGGAAATCTTATTCAGTAATATTCCAGGTAGTATTATCCCAAGCTCGTCCCCAGCCCCTTTTGACTTTTTTCTATAAAGTCCGAGAAAAATAAAAAAAAGTCCAAAGGGGCAGGGGACGAGCTTGGTATTATCCTATATGGGATATTATCCTATATTACCTAACTCGTACAACCAACCAGTTGATTTCCCATTATGCAATTCTTCATAACCAATCACATACCATATACAAGCAAACCAATGAGCAAGTAATGCAAATGAAAACATCATGAGAATTAGTAAAGTTGCTGTGTACTCGATATATCGACTCACTCGACGACCAACTCGAAACAAACGAAGTAATCGACTAGTTTTTAATAGTGCAATATGAGAAAACTGAAATAAAGTTAAAAATGTTTTGAATGTTCTCTCAAACCAGTGGGTAATAACTTGTTCAAAGTTCGCAGTAAAGACGCTAGAAAACGTTTTTGTTATAACGCCTTTACTGTGGATTTTGATCAGGTTAAAGGCGTTTTGTGATTTCACGTTTTATATATATAATTATACCAAAAATTTAATCATCACCCCCAGTTTCAATGTCGAACATACTAAGGATCAAGTAGCTAGCCTTAGCAAGCATAATATTTTGATATTAAAGCCTAATCCTATTCACACTGATACTTTGACAAATAAAAATGACTTGATGACGTCACTGATACCTGCTATGACGTCATCAATAATGAAAAATGCTCTAAAATGACTGTGACTTTTATTTCCAAACCACTAATACTTATGGCATGAAACTTGTTACATTTATAGAAAAACTCAATACAAACAGGTGGTCTGTAAAATACGAAATCTTAAAAATTAATATTTTCAAAATATTCACCCCCTGTTCAGGAAAAAAATTAATAGCCGAAATCCTTGATAAAGTTAGGAAAAGTTACCAAATTTCAATACCATACCATTAATAGAAAGTTTTTTAAATGCCGCGGTATGCCCCCCCTCCCCCCTCCCCCCAGTGTTAATAGGGCTAAAAGCCGGTTTAGAAGAAGTACTATGATAGCCCTGTGGTGTCACTATCATCCTTCTATATTCGGTGCTTCTTTCTGAAATGTCAGTGTTTCCTCATAACATTTCGTATACATGTATATCGACTCAACGGTTCGCCTGCAGGAAAGGCATAAACACTCAGTTGTTAGTAAGACAAGATATATTCGAGATAGCGGACGCTCCTAAAGCCTTGTTCCTACTAGTGTGATAAGTAAAAAAAGATAACAATATGATATTAAGACACTCTCCTCCGCAGAGCCTAACGAAAGCAAAAAGTGCCGGTAGAGTGCCAAAAAATAAAAAATAAGCAAAATTTGACAAAGGTGGAGTGCCTTCGTAAGGCACTCGGGCGCTGCCCTCGTCACCTCTTTTTTTGCCTTTTTGCCTTTCCGCGCGCCGGCCTCTGCGTAGGAGAGTGATATTAAGAAAAGTGCAATCATAGACCTATTCACAAATACAATTTCTCAACAATTCACTGCAGCAGTTTGTTCAAAATAAGTGACAGTCGAAATAGTAAATGTTGACTGTAGTTGTAAAGTAAATCAGTATAAAATATGCAGTGCTTACTGAGTAGGGATCCAGATAACTCCATATTTGAGCTGTGTATTATATATGGGAATACAACCGAATACGGATACGGAGTTCTATGAGTCCGTATTCAGTAGTTTTTCATACTGTGTGAGATGGCCCCTTAAAAGAATTTACATACCAACGAAGGGTTAAAGAAATACAGTAATTCAAATGGTAATGCTGCCAAACAGTCAACAACCAACCAACCTCTAAAATAATTCTTTGCGATATCTCTAGGATTTGTTATGAGTTTACCAGTCTTTGATTCGATAAACGTTGTACGGAAGTTAACACCAATGTCACATATAAAAAGAAACTCAATCGATAAATCGATTATCAACAAAGAAAAATTATGTACTTTAAAAGCAACATTGAAAGGGACGGTTATGGCAATGTAAGCAACGATCAGCAGAATCAACCAATCCCAGATTAACCGTGTACGTCCAAAATGAAGCAACATAAATTTAGGGAGCTTTGTATTTTCCAATTTGTATTGAGGAATGAATTGAGATTCCGTTCCAACCTAAATCCAAATAATGATATATATTTATTGGCACAATGTGAGAGATTGTCAAAGACCGTCTCGACATCCCTTTTGTATTGCAATATACGGCAATCCGCAGTCTATATACGTCAATCCGCAGTCCATATACGGGGATTTAATATACCGTGTTAGCACGAAAATATCTGTAAACTGAGTAGTCAAAACGGAGTGCATAAATCTCATATTTCTGAAAATTGAATGCAATTTCAAAATATATGAATTTGATTCACAATGTCCGATTGAGAAGCAACGTCATGAACAGGTATCGTCGTTTTCAATTGAGACCTATTACCACTCAGTGGGTAAAAACTTGTTCAAAGTCCGCAGTAAAGACGCTAGAACAACGTTTTCAACGTAGCTCTAGTTTCTTTACTGCGGACTTTGAACAAGGACCGTAAATGTAAATATAACCTGCAACGAGATAAACAATCGATTTAATGTTCGATTAGTTACGTCATAGGATTAATATTAGAAATAAAAGGCGTCTACATTTGTTGTGAACAGAATATCAAAAATATTATAAAAATCCGATAGAAATGCAAATTCTTAAAATTCCTAAGCGCAAAGAATAAAAATATCGAAAACAAAAAAGTCTGAATATTTGATCCTTTATGTAAAACGACAACCTCGTTCCCAGGGCTTCTTCTCTCTTGATGTTTACGTCAAAACAGAGGAAACCCTGGAAACGAGGTTGGTAAAACGATTGACGAAAGATTATCGGTATACCGCCGCAAACTGGCGATTATAAGCTCATGGATTCATAAGCTATAGGCCTATGGATAAGCTCGACTCATAAGCTATAGGTCCATGGGTTTTAAATGGTTCAAAGGCAAATATTGGTGGGCCTATACTCAGGTGGGTTAATACTTAGCCTAAGTTTTGTGTTAAGAGAAAGGGGTAGGTTTATACGAAGAAATCAAAAGAAGCACATTTATAAGCAATAAGTGACGTCATCTTTCTTAAACACAACAAACGTATAATGTACAAATCTGTACAATCGTCACTCATGAGCGTCAGAAATGGCACTGAAGGATGAGGATTTACTATCATCATCATCATCACCATTACCTTGTGCCGTAAATTCCGAGTTAGCCCGATTCCCGTTTTCTATCTTTTGTTTTTATTTTGACTAGCCTACTTAGACCGACTATTCTCTAGTCTAAATGGTTCCTTAGTGGGTAAATATACGCTGTAGACAAATAGACAAATATGTGAAAATATACTGTTTACGTACGAAAATACGAATCTTTTTTTAAACGCGTTTCTTCGTATAAGCTCATAGGCGCGGGTGTTGTGTGTTAAGAGAAAGGGTGGGCTTATACACGGGTTTATAGTCGACAGTTTACGGTACCGTAAAGTGCCGACTATACCGCCATCTCAATATAAGTCCACCTGCCTATAAACCTATCTTTTCTCTTAACACAAATTTTAGGCTATGTATATTCCCACCCTCGCCTATGAGCTTATACGAAGAAATGCGTTAAAAAAAAGATTCATATTTTCGTACGTAAACAGTCTATTTGTCTACAACGTACTTGTTTCCCGCTGGATAACCAATCCACTTACAAAAATGATGATAATGGTGGTGAATCCTCGTTCTTCAGCGTCACTTCTGACACTGATGAGTAACGATTGTAAAAATTCGTGCATTATATGTTTGCTGTGTTTAAGAAAGGTGACGTCACTTATTGCTTATAGCTAAGTCCAACCCTTTCTCTTTCTCCAAACTAAGGCGATGTATAAGCTTACCCGAGTATAAGCCCACCCACGTATAAGCCCACCAAAATCTGCCTTTAAACCATTTTAAATCCAAGAGCTTATAGTCGGCAGTTACGGTAATACAGTAAATACAATACCCCAGTGGGGAAAAACTTGTTTAAAGTCCTTAATTCTTCAATATGACGTTTACAACAAAACCATTCGCTTTTTAACAATAATGCAGCTGCTTTAACAAGAACATCTGCTTTTGCTTTCGTTTTATGCCTTGTTCTCCTTAATCATCTTCACAACAACCTAACTAAGTAACGTTTCTACGAAATTTCTTTTAAAGTAACGCATTAATACTAAGCCTTACGGTTTATAAAAAAATGCTGTTTATGTAGTTTTCACACCGTAATGTAGAATTATTACTACGTGACACAACAATGTCTTTTTTAGGAGCTAAATAAAATTAGCCTGAGTTCCAGTCCCTAACTACGACAAGTAGTAGTACTTTTGTATCGTGGGCAAAACTTCTTCAAGGTCGACAATAAAGACGCTAGAGCAACGTCGTTTTACATTGTTCTAGCATCTTTACTGCGGACTTTGAACAAACTTTTGCCTACTTGGATTTTTGTTTAGTTGCAGTCAATTAATTCTGTTTACAGTCCCGTTTTATCAATAACACAATTATTTGCATTTGAACGTTTGCGAAAACCCGACTTTGAACAGGTTTTTGCCTGCTGGTTGTTTACTTCTTCTGAAGCTAAATTCCGCAACTCGTCATCTTTTTAATTTTACTTCGACCGCTGACGAATTTTATATACGGTATTTCCTCTTTTACGCCGTCTTCCAATAAACGCCTGTTAGCTTCGAAAAGAGATAAAAGCCGCAATATCAACCTGGTTTTCAGTGCTTCTTGTCTGTTATTAGTAAAGGCAAGAGACCCTTGGGAACGAGCTGTCTTCATTTTTTTACTATGATTGCCAACGCATTTTATTTAGCATTTTATTTTATTTAACTACTACGACAAGTACTACTACTTGTCGTAGTTAAGGACTGGAACTCAGGCTAATTTTATTTAGCTCCCAAAAAAGACATTGTTGTGTCACATAATTCTACAATGTTTGCCTTTCGTACCAACCTTGTTGTATTAGAAAAATCAAGAAGCCCTGGGAATGAGGTCTATATTTATACCAATTTGTTCTTGGCAGATATGATAAGAAAATAGATAAGTCTATTTTTTCGCTTGATAACAGAATTAAAAAATAATCTTATTGTGTGAAGATTGGATTGGCTACATTTCCATCCTTTCATTTTGCGTTGCAATTACTGTCTGTGACAACCTCGTTCCCAGGGCTTCTTTTCCTTTAGACGTCAAGTGAGAAGAAACCCTAGGAACGAGGTTGTGTCTGACTTTTTGTTAATTTAATTTATTGAAATAACCTTTGAAATTCGAAGTTTCCTAATATAATAGGCAGTAAACCATGATGAAATGTAAGGAATTTCATGGGTTTTTTATATTTGGATTGAGAATTTCAGTAACACTTAGATCAGTACATTGAATTTTTGAAAAATGTTTATTGATTCCTTGTTTACTTATCTTTGTCATGCAACAATTTTCTTGTTTATCTCTTTGACGTCATTCGTAAATCAGAAATAACGTCAAAAGTCTCCTCAGTAGGTACATAACCCGCAGCGTACAATAGTTAATAGAAATAACTATAAAACGTTAAAGTGTAAAGGTCCTAAAATCGAAACAATAAATTCATTATACAAAAACACGAAAGAACCAAGAAAGTATAGATTATTCGATGACGAAAATTTAAAGAAATATTTTTCATATAATATATGAAACAAGCCCTCGCAATCAAAAAATACATCAAGGAGGGATACATTAAAGATTACTGTCACGTTTCTTACATAGGGGAGTAGCCCAGAAAATCTTAGTGTTTAATTCATTTTCTCTATTTTCCTTCCGCCTTTTTATCTCCTAAATAAAGAAAATTAATGTCACGAATAGTTATCTATGCAAAAACGCAAAACAAACTTCCCAACCGGCAAAAAGCTGTTCAAAGTCAGCAAAATAACGTTAGAACAACGTTCTCTGAAAATTATGGCAAACAATACACACCACAAGTGAAACTTGAACGCGCAAAACGACTACTAGAATTCCCTAGAATTTTGTTAATGGCGGCCTAGTACCCAGGCTCTTGGAACGAATACAAATTTTTGTTCTGTATATTTTGCTAACCAAAGTTTAAGGCTTTTTTATCAAAGTTGAATTTTAGTTTTTGCTAAGTATTTATGACTAACCATGATTGTAGCTATTGAATCACATCAACAAAAACTGGTGTTTGTTTGTTTGCTTTGTAATTTCATTGTATTTGTTTGTGGTTATCACATCAGAAATCATATAACTGATTTAGACGATCTTTAAGGACCATCTCAAAATTTTCTCCAAAATCAAATTTTTAGGTAGGGTCAAATCAACTAAAATTGAAAATTAAAACAAAGATGAATCTGCACAGAACTGTGATAGGTCAATAAACTTGCAATGGATTGGTTTCTTTGGTAGAATAGCTGTCTCTGAGCAGGTTTTTGACCACTGGGTATCTGCTAGACAATTAGATTATCTTCATGCAGAAAATAACAATATACTCCACTATCCCTCAACCATTCGCACACTACGGAAAAGCTTAACATATTGTGGTCAACAACAAACGCACTTGTTGATTCTGGTCTCCATCTTTGCCACCCCTACACTATTGCAGCAATATTCAAGGCAATTGTTATGCCGCGTTTTACATATCGTCTCGAACACTATGAACTGTCAAACCAGTGTTTAGCAAACCTAGATGGAAATTTACATTCTTCTCTAAAATTGCTTTTAACATCTCGAAATATAGTCGTAACCTACTTGATAGTTCACCAAGGATGGCTGATGTAGTTCTGTTGTGTAACAATCTTGTGAACAGATTTAATTTGTGTTGTTGTAAGATTGTACGTAAATTCATGATATTCAAGCACTGAATAT
>JAULBZ010002776.1:0-17973 GCA_032360805.1 Neoturris breviconis | reverse complement strand
GTATTCGTCCAAGGGTGGCCATATCCTTTGCCTTAGCTTTATGCTATTAGGTATGGTCTCCCTTCAGTAGTAGCATTTAACCTTATTTATTATTTCCTTATTATTTTTATTTTTTGTAACTGCTATTGATAAATAAATATATCTTATCTTTTAGCCCCTCCACTTTGGCTTTACGGAGCCCCTAAAAGGCCCGGTTAAAAAAAATGCTGAAGATAAGCAAAATATATATATATTTTTTTTTTAGAAAATGTTAATTAAAAGTTAGAAAAAGTCAGAAAATTTGAGCATGATATCACTTTTATTTAAAAAGTTATGCACTAGGAGGGGAACCATGATGCCCCCACATAGGCCTAATAGAGTTAAGAAAATAAATGTCATAAACGTGGAATAGTCTGAAATAGTATAGCTTTTATTTTATCACTAGTGTAGCAAAGTAATAAATTCACCTCCTCACAAAGTAGAGGTGGTGCCCCTGCCTGCCTAGTGTACTTTTATAAACTAATTGGGCCTCTCCTTCCATCTGCAAAATTTATAGCATTACAAAACATATTGTATATAAATAAATATATCTATTTTATCATTTACAATCATTTACATCATGTACATGTAAAGCTATATCGTAAGGAGCCATGTCCATACTCAAACTGCCACAGATAACGACACATGACCGTTTGCGGGGTGGGTGGGTTTTCTGTGCAGGAGTTTTCTTTGTGGCAACTTGATATTAGGTAATAATACGAAATATCGATGAAAACATTTTTGTGTAACTTCCATGCGGGAGAGTTCCACAGAAGAGGAGCGTAGGTCGTTTCCACTCTTGCAAAGCATTTTGAGAATTCTCCGTGGTCTCTGATTTTTTTTGTATTTTTGTACAGGAATGGACACTAATGGAAGGAGAGGTGGGATCCATACTAAGGTCGTTGATGTGTAGAATTTTCTTTGGAGAGTCACTTTCATTCAGTTTGATGTGTACCACACTGTTCATGGTCCAAAATGAAGCTAACTTAGCATTCTTATGTAGCTCTCTAAATTTTTACCATAGGTTTACCCAGACTAAGTTCAGCTTTGTTGATGTTTGAAAGTTTTTTCCTGTTTCGTTTAATAGCTTCACACTTTTCGATTAACAAATCTTACAATCGTTCTTTTCAGTAGTTTTTTTCTATCGCTTGTTTGGAACTTGGTAGGCGATGACAGGCGACTATGTCTCTTGGAGAGATATTTACATCAATTGATTTGCAGATTTGTATCCTCTAAATTTTCATTGGTTATGTTATCCAGATGTATAAGTATGTATATATATGTATGCAGCTATATTGCTTTTTATGGTAATAATAATAATATAAAAGCATTACTAATTTTCTTTCCCCACCACTGATGTTACAATTCTTTTGCGCGTGACCTCCGTCATACCTTTCCGAATTGTGTCTTACAAATTTCACTTGCAAAACAGGAGAGAGCGTACTTGAGTGAGTGAGTGAGTGGGATTCATGCTCTAACGCTTCGCAAACTTTAAATACTGGTGCTTCCGCAAGGAAAGAGTAGGATGTTTACCTGTAGGATCGATAATCATTAGGCGACTTGACAGGAGGCATTACACTTTCCACTCTTCTCAAATGTAAGCAGCAAAAGAGAGCTTCGAAGCGGCGCTCCGGGAAAATGAGCAGTCCACATCTAAACCTGCCATTTCCCACAGTATTTCTGTGAATTTAGTGTTGTTCTCCGTCGTGGATCTTATTTTATTTACTAACTACGCAGATATGGTAGTAAATGCATGTTTTTTGGATATCTACAATTTTTACAATGCATTTAGGATACTTTATTGAAAAAGTATCTGTGCCAAAGAACTTTAAAGAACGAAAGAAGACAATATTCGCAGAACTCGGCGGGGGTCAAAACATAATTCTCCAGGCCCGTTTGGTTTGTTGTGGTTGACAGCGTGTTTTTCAATATCGTGTGATGGATACGGATACAACTCTAACTCCAGGGTAAAAGATTTGTTATATATTTACAACTTTCATTATAAATTCTTTCGTTGTTAATAATTAATTCTCCTTTTTTTTAAACTTTGATTCATTTGAAATAAGATTTTTTTTTCTATGGCAAACTAATCTAGCTATAAGATTAATAATGAATTTCTTTGCGATTAGGCAGTTGAAAATAGATTATTAATAGATATATAGATATACTATCGTTTTTTACTATGAATTTGAGAATAGTGCATTCAGACAGCAGCTTAAAAATGTAGCATGGGTATAGTAAGGAATTTAATGTAATTTTTTACAATCCCAAGAGTTTCAAATTTCATCTGATTTAAATTACTCCTGGAACGTTTCTACTTTACTTTTAATATATTTATTTTATAAGTTTTTGTTTTTCATTAAGAAATTGTTAAAATAAGTTGAAAGGGCTTTCCTTGTTAATCTTTTTTACAAATTGTTTGTATTATTTTTTTGTTTGTTTACATTTTTTTGTTTAGAAATCCATATTTACATTTTCTAGTTGCTGTTTGATTTTTCTATAGTGTAAAAGTGATGTTCTTTATATATAAGAATACTTACATATTATTTTCTAGATTTTAGAGTTTTAATTATAATATAATAGTACAAAAATGTAATATATAGAAAACGTTTTTGTAAGTGGTACTGCCATAGTTGATGTGTTACATTCTGGGAGTTGAATATGTACATTAGCCTTTCAGTATTTGGAAATCCAAGGATTCTGAGTTTTACATGGTATGCACTCTGATGCAAGATTAATACTGGGAATTAAATAAATATGCATAAAGCGAGATAAACAGCAATGGCTTATATTGTAGACTAATGTAGTTATTTATACTAATGGACATGATTTCAGTTCTTAGAGATAATCGGTGCTTGATAGGAGGACTGATTTTGAGCATAGCGTCACACTGAAAAACCGGAAGCTATGATCAAAAATCCCTTCTCCACTGTAAATATTTACTCAATTTCAATGTCAGTTTAACTTATTTTAACTATATTATGAAGCTTCCATATAATGGTCGGACATCTGTGGATGAGTGTTTTTTAGTACAGTTTTCAACATTAAAATTGAAAACTGTTCTCAAAAAACACTCCTTCACAGGTGATGCCTGACCGTTATGTTGGGGCTTAATTATACTTTAGATAATGTAGCATTCCTTATTTTAGTATCAAATGGTTCTTCCTTCAAGACGTGTGAAACGAAATGCTTGTAATATACTAAAGTCACCGTTACTTTTTATAACTTGTTTGTTTACATGTTGCATACTATATTTGGTGCTTGACGAAACTAAACCAGGTATATAATCTATGTTTCATTATCAAATGTTCAACATTAAAATACAGTTTATATTTGTGATGCAAATATATTGAACATGTACTGTATGATAATATGATAACATCATTCAACCCTAAATAGCTTCATCTATAGACGATGTCTGACATTTCTTTTCAGGCTTGTCATGGACATGTTTCATTTGTTTTTCTTGAATTTTCGGTTTTGACTCAAAGCATTTTCAAAAGACTGAGTACATATTTAATTTATGGAATTGGTATCTAAAATTTACTTAGTGTGTTTCATCTTAGTAAATATGGTATGATAATGTATAAAATACACCTTTTTTATATATATAAGCGTAATGCTTCGATTAAACGCCGGGGGCGTTTATTAAATATTTTCATTTGCAGAGGGGGCGTTTAAAATATAAGAATTACGAATTGTTATTACAGTAGTAAAGACAATAAGATACATGTGGTAGTTACAGAGAAAAGGAAAAGAGAGGTTGATTTGGTTGTTCCTGCAAAATTTAGTTTTAAAACAAGTTGCAAAAAGCATGCAGAGACTCTTGAAAAGGAACTTTTGAAGAGAAAGGAGCTGTTTCCAACGATAAAACTAATTTTCAGATCAAAAGGAGTGTATAGAAATTTCCTGTTTATCAGAGATAAGAGATATTAAACTTCGTTTTTTACACTTACCATAAGCCTGCTACGTAAGCATTGCTGTTGGGGAAGGGGGGAGGGGGCGTTTAAAAGAGGGAGGCGTTTATTAAATATTTTGGTGCTTAGGGGGGCGTTTAATCGAGGGGGCGTTTAAAAGAAGGGTGCGTTTAATCGATGCATTACGGTATGTAAAAATTGATTGTCGTAATATTCCACCTTCAATTATATTTCGAACGCAGTAACTTTGGTAAAATCTTAAAATCGGTAATTAATTATAATGGCTCAAAATAAAAGTTGCGCTTTGATTCTTCAGTGTGACAAAAACAATCAATTTTAAAATCGTTGGCTACCCAGTGGGTAAAAACTTGTTCAAATTCCGCAGTAAAGACGCTATAGCTGAGGTTTTCTTATTTTGTGTCATGAGATCGGAATACTAGTAAATTATTGGTGATTTCAGCTTAGATCACGGCATGAAAGACCACGGAATACGGTTCGGTATATTCCCATAAATGGCTATACACAGTCCATATAAAGGAGTATTTGGCAGTTGTTTAATGTGATTGTTCAAAGTCTGCAAGTAAGGACGTTAAAACAACGTCGTTCGATGTTGTTCTAGCGTCTTTACTGCTGACTTTGAACAAGTTTTTACCCACCGGGAACGTACCTCGTTACTTATTTCTATTAATCTGTTGATAGCAGCGTGTTCGAAGACAGGTCTCATACTTGTATATTCTTCTAAGATGTCGTCTAGATCGATATCTGATAACACAAACATATCACATGTTGATATAGCTTTTACTGTACCAATTCTCCGCACACCGCATAATGAGCTGATCTCTGAAAAATAACCCAGTAGGCCAAAACTTGTTCAAAGTCTGATGTAAAGACGTTAAAACAACGTCAAACGACGCTGTTCTAGCGTCTTTACTGTAAACTTTGAGCAAGTTTTGGCCCATTGGAAAAGTTAAGATTGATTTCCATTAGGTGAAATTTTCTCTGCAAAAATGCCAAAAGAATAAATCCATTGGTAGAAATTGACGTCACACCCTTTATATTTCAACAGACACATGACACCGGATCAACGTCTAAAAAACGTCAACATGACGTGGTGCTAGTGTTTAAATTTCCCTATCGCAATACCAGAGCTTCCTTATTCTAATTTTATCGATGATCACTCTTTTCCTGTTAGTCGCGTGAAAGGCAAAAAAACAAGGATCGAGCTCAATCACCGTTACTGCCGTATTCCGCCATAAACTCCCAGATTTTATCGTTTTGCACTAAAATTCAAACAACAGCCTTCGTAGGGCTAGGTCAATCATTCTACCGTTACAAATTTGCTGTTTTGAATTATATGCCGCGCCCCACCGCTGATGTTTCAATTTTATTTTTGCTCGTAGAAGATTCTGCAAAGAAGAGTGGTTTAATATAGAGAAAGTCCTAGAATCTAAGTTGGATTTTCCCAACAACTCTGTGACAACAGAGAATTTGTTTACTGTACCAGTAAAGGATTACAATCTCTAACATAATATTATTTGCCTTGTTATTACTCACCATAACCTACTGTTTTAGAGTTCTCCCAACAGGCAAAAACCTGTTCAAAGTCAGCAAAATAACGTTAGAACAATGTTCTTTGAATATTTTAATATTTAAAAGGTTCATTATCAGATTCACAGAGAAAGATAAAAGGTAAGTTCAACGTATGCTTAGTTGAACTTAGGCAGCCTTTACATGAACCCCTAATCGAGTTTCACTCTAAACGAGCTTGCAATTGATTGGTTTCTTCCGTACGAAGAAACCAATCAAATGCAATATCGTTTAGGGTGAAACTCATTTAGGGGTCCATGTAAAGGCTGCCTTAGCTACTATCCTCATGCGTAGAGCCTGATTTATAAACTAAATTTTAGAAAAAAAATACAATTTTTTTCTTTGTATTTTTTGAAAGAAACTGCTTTGCGATTACTTTCGAAAGGATACAGTATTTTAGCCTGCGTTTAAGAAAAGATACAGTATTTTAGCCTGCGTTTATAGACCTATATTTAATAACTGGACCTTTGCACGACTCGCACAATATGGAACTCCATTTTTCAATATTTGAAAATGCTTGGTTTTAAATTTTTACATCGCATGCGCACTGATGTTTAAACGAACAGATACAAGCAAAGAAATCGACCAAGAAACTCATGGCGATAATCTGACGGACATATACTAAAGTCGAAAATCTATATCGTAGTCTAGGAAAAGGTTTTTTATTCCCCAATTATAACCGCGTTTGTTTATGTCTCGCTAACCTTCTCTGTCTCACTTACCTCCAAAATATGCTCCTTTATCATGACTCTGCAAGAACACATTATTTACTGTCACTTCTGCATTTCCTTTACGCATGAAAAACATTTCGTTTCCCATAGTACCTTCTTTCATAATGACGTCACCACTTAGATATACTTCATACGTTAATTTATTTAATAAAGCAGAAATAAAAGCATTGGATCCTGCCTTTAAGAAGGGTATGTTTTCAACCAGGTCCCGACATGTGTGGTTTACTATCTCCTAAAAATAGAAATCAGGTATTGAACCCAAACTCGTACTTAGGGCATTTTGACTTTTTTGAAAAATGGAAAGCGCCGTTTTTCAATAAAGTCAAGAAGCTCTGGGTACGATGTTGGTATTGAACCATTTGTTAGGGGTATAATTGAGACATATTTTTGTTGGGTACTATCCAGTAGAAATTTTCAGGAACAATGCAAACGAGGCTCAAAGTAGACCTTATCACAATGCAATAACTCCTTCGTGCAGCGACTGATGTTTTCATCCTTTTATGATAAGAACTATTGAAATGTATTTGATCCCGTACAGTCCAATCATATATCATGTTTAGGCCGGTAACATCCATCTCATGGAACCATACATTTATGCTGTTGTCTTATTTAGGTGGGTACTGTTTGTGAACAATTGCGTTTAGACAGGTGTTATTTTCATGTTTTGAAAAAGAAATATGTAGAACAGTTTCTGCGAAGATCTTCCTAGTTTTATATCATGGAGATTATTAAAAAAATAAAATATGAAACGATCTCCCAGTGAGCAAAAAACTTGTTCAAAGTCCGTAGTAAAGACGCTAGAACAACTTCTTCGACGTTGTTCTAGTGTTTTCACTGCTGACTTTGAACAGGTTTTTGCCCAATGGGCTGTGCGAGATAAAATGTGCGTATATATATAATAATTAGTTACATACATCTCGCAAAGGTGGTGACACTTCGGATAAAACTTTACTTTCGTCGAAAAATCTCCCCTGGTGATACTTTCGTTCAAAATAATCATTCACTCGCTTTTTTGTAGCATCTGGTAACTGACGATACGTTAAATACTCATCGATTTGTTTGAACTAAAACATTAAAGATTTGTATCAACCCTGTGGGCAAAAACTTGTTCAAAGTCCGCTGTAAAGACGCTAGAACAACATTTTCAACGTTGTTTTAGCGTCTTTACTGCGGACTTTGAACAAGTTTTCACCCACTAAGTAAGATCAATGACATTCACGCACCAGGTTGAATTTAAGCGAGAAATTCCGTGCGAAAGCCAAAATAGGACATTCTATTGGTAGAAATCGACGTCACAGGATGTGTGACGTCAATTTCTACCAATGGAATAACTTTGTTTGGCTTTCGCACTAAATTTTCCGCCTAATAGAAATTCAACTTTAAGAGACTATCAAATACAGACTCGGATCTAGCGTTCTCTGCTCGGATATCTCCGTATACGCGCTCCGTATCACTCCATATGGTAATACATAATTCCGTATAACTCCATATATGGTAATAAATAATTCCATATAATTCCATATATGGTAATACATTATTCGTATATATGGATATATAATATGTGACCACATAGCGTAAAACTACTGCCTAATACTACGGAGCAGTATTTTCCCGTATTTAGACTGTGTATTGTACATGGAGATACGCAGTCCAAATACGGTAATATACGGGACCGTATTGAGCATGCCGTTCTGTTTGTTGGAGATAAGATTTAGAAGATTGACAACTCTCCTTAAGCAATCCTGCAAGATTATAAAAACAAATTCTCGCTGGATGTGTTTCCATGAGCTTATTAGTCAGGCCGGTCGATTTTTAGATAATGCGTGGAATATTACTCACAATGTGTCTTACAATTTCCTTTCTGAGTTTTGTCCAGAAAGGTCTTAGTGGTACCTTTTCTCCTTAATTTTACAAATTTAGGGCAATCACAAGCTCGTCCCGAGCCCCTTTTTCGTCTTTTCTATAAGGTCCAAGAAAAATAAAAAATAAATAAAAAGGGGCTGGGGACGAGCTTGGGTCCATCCGGTTCATCTTCCTTTGTAATTATAAAGCCCTGGAAGAGTTTAAAATAGAGCCATCGTACTAAAGTTGTTTCAGTTATGACAGCTCCTAGACCGTTAATGTCAATATTTGTGGCAAAAATTAATTAGTAAAAACTTGGTGACGAAATTAATTACTTTTTCTTGGTATGTATTCTTTGAAGAGTCGTTTTGAATGATATACGCCATTGAATGAGCAATAAATAATGCATAAAATGTAGCTCCAGTAACCATGGTAAATATGGTTATGATCGCTTCAGATAACAATACAGGTATAAACCTCCCATATCCAATACATAACATATGCGAAAGAGTTTTAAATAACGCCCAACCGTATTGAATGTACCATGGCTCATCCTAGAAGATTGACAGAGAATATACACGGGAAATATTCCACCGGCACAACTACCACGATACATACGCTTCCCCAAGCTGGCAAAAACCTGTTCAAAGTCAGCAAAATAACGTCAGAACAATGTTCAAAGAACTTTGTTCTAACGTTATTTTGCTGACGTTGAACAGGTTTTTGCCGGTATCAACATCAAAAGGACGTGGTTCTGACGTCTGGACGTCAAGACAACGTCTTTTTGACGTTGATTAGACGTCGAGTGTCTGTAGGAGCCGTATTCGGGTGATAGTTAATCTTCACTGATAAAATGTCGCAGATATTATTTTTTAACCGTCTGCTATATCGTGAGTTAATCACACCAGATCATAGTTGCTTCTGGTTGTATTAGAGATAATGAGCTATTGGAATATTTGCGTTCTAAGAAAATTCCCGGTGGGCACGCGACGTAAGATTAACGTTGGAGACAACGTCAAAACGACGTACACTGTAGGATCACACCAGAAATAGTTATCGTCGGTATTGTAGAGTTTAAATGTTAATCTTACTTGAAGTTTGCATAGTTTCACCCAACAATCATCAGGAAAATCTTGTAACATTGGAGCAAGAAAGTGCAAACATCCGTTCCAATGTGAAACTATGAGCATCATGGAGACCAGTTTAATGTATCTCATGAAGCCTGTTGTCAAGCAGTACACCTAGAGACAGTAAAATTGTGTTTAGATGAATAAAAAAAAAAAAAAGCAATAAAACAAGCAAACAAAACGAGATAAATATAACGAAAAACTAAAGAAATGAAACAAAGCAAAACAACACAAACAAAGTAATAAATAGCTTCAGCGTTATTACTACCTCTTCATATTGTGATATTCCTCTGATAATTCTGGATAATCGCAATAACTTCAACAAATTCAATAACTTGGCTACTTTTAAAATCTTCAATGCTCTTGAAGCACCTTTTAAACCTAAGCTAAAGTTTTCTGTTTCTCCAGATGCAATTAAGACGATATAATGAAATGGTAATGAACTGAATATGTCTAACGAAAACCACGTTTTTAAATAACTAAAAAAAAGAAAAAACGAGAACTCACAACGCAGTTTCTACAGCTGATTCAAACTTGTCATTATATCTATATATGCTGGGGTCTTGAATACAGGGACGGCCTGGAAAAAGGGAGTAGCGATGAATTCAGTAGGAATCAAGGAATTTAGTAGGATGATTAGCGGGCAGTCGGTAATAAGTGGGCAGCTTAGCAATTTAATTTTAGGAACATTTTGGAAAAAGAAGATTAACAGTTTCCTTTTCTCTTCTAATCCTTTTTTCGATAATATAATTAGGCATAACTTATCCAGCATTAGTAGCTATCAGTTCAGAATTATTTGACGTCTGAATACACTCCACTTTACATATAATGCAGAGACAAGTATACTTACTGGACTGCAATTTTCCGTTGATTAAGTTCAAATTCATTCAGTTCTTGGCTTGGTCGATATCCGGTGCGAAAATTGAGAATGATATCTATTATACACAATATATCGGATGATATATGAAAGCTTAACCAAGGTCTGTTATAACTATCAGTGAAAAACGAAATATCCAATGGAAGGATGAACATGTTAAGGATTAGCATGGTCATTATGACTAGGTCCCAGTACTGCCTGTAAAAAGAAAAAATCTTGATTTATTCACAAATACGCATGCTCGAAATAAATTCCGCGCGGTATTTTCCCGCCCGAGCAGTAAATATCTCCGAATGGAAAACGGGCTTTAAAGCGCATCGGAGTGGAGTTTCCAGTTTCTGCAGCGGGATTTGAACCCCGACCGCACTGGTGAAAACCGAAGTTGTATACCACTACACCATCGCCGCAATATGGTATAAATAAGTAGTAGATTTTTATTTAGATCGGATATGTCCCTTTGCGAGAGATCTGAAGCTAAAAACAGAAAAACTAATTTGAAGCTAAAAACAGAATGTGAGAAATATAAAGTGAAAGTTTAGCGCGTGTCAAACAAATGCAGTCTACTTTCGATACACTCATCAAAATCATGTATGAAACGATTATACTGATTAAAGTGACAAATTTGTTGTCAAGATACCAAGACAGAGAAATCCTTCATTTTATGAACTTTTTAAAAAATCTCTAACTTTACCTTAGTTTACTGCAGGGATGAATTATGTATCCGGAATTCCTTGATCGTTCTCTCTCCAGTTCCACAGCTCTGTGACCACCAAAAAGCTTTACATTCAATGGAGAAGGCGACGGAATAAACAATTCTTTGATTAAATCACTAGATGTTGTAGATGAATTTATTGTAACACCTAATAAACTCTTTCCGTGTTTCTTCTTTTGCAAATGTGGAAATAACATGGATCCTAAAAAATCCCCACTCAAATGCCTTGGTTCAATATTCGAAATATTAGTGACATGCGATATTTTTTTCTGCAGAATACTGACATGTTTTTTCTGCTGCAAGTGTTCTGATGTATTGTCGCAATGATCACAGTAAAATAATTCTGCACCATTTGGGGAAGTTGTATCTGTACTAGTTGTATCTGTACTATTTCTAGTGACAAAAGAAAGATCATTCGGTTCGTTTTCTTCCGAATTATTTAGCTCCATCAAACTCGAATTGCTCCTAAATCTTTCTTTCTTCCAAATTCGCTGGAAGATTCTTCTTGAATTGCCTAACAAACCGATTTTAACAGTATTCTCGTTCATGGCTTGTCCATCATTTGTATCAGAATTCTATTCTATTTGAAGATTGACTGCACAGCTACGATACTGAGTGATGAACTAAAATATAGCATCCGTGACGTTAGTAATAATTTGACGTCAACGAATTACGGGCCAGTTGCAATATCACCTGAGCGGAGATGACATCTCCCGAGGCTGCTCAAGGATATCCCAAAAGTTAATCTTTACTTTTCAATGAAGGGGAAGAACTATGTGTCACCGCAAGAAAACCTTGGGGGTGACACCCCTTCTTCAAGTGGATGTCTAATTGCACGAAAACCTGTAGCTTCTTGTTCAGTTCCTGTAATACTCAAGAGGTCAGTCATACCAAATCATGTTATATCATCTGATGTACCTAATGGAAAATTTAAGGTAACTATTTCTACTGAGAGCAGCACGACCAGCGTTACACCTAAAACAAATGAATCAATTATAAATGGTATGCACTTAAATCCGTTCGCATTTAACAGAAAAGCAAGTATAAATATCTTGGAAAAAAATTTACATCTTCAAAGACGAGTAACATTGCACCATAAAGTGAAGTCATGGATGATGCCCGCAGAAACCCCTGCAAATCTAAAGATGTTTGGAGGAAAACGAGCCGTACAAGAAGAACGAATAAGGTCAAGAAATGCTGGGTGGATTATCCATCCATACAGTAGCTTGAGGTAAGTTCTTACATATAGCAGTGTGTCGACTTCTTTTGAATATTTATCTCTTGATGAAAAGTTAGCATTGAATATATTTTGTCAAAACTTTATTGTCTGATGAAATATGCACCTGCAAACATAGAAATATCATAATTTTAACCTTATAGACAAAACAATCTATTTTCATAAATATGAAAAATGTGTGCTCCTTCAGTAATTTAATAAAGAAAATGGACATGAAATATTCATGAATATGAATTTATGTCGCCAACTTTAGTTAGTAATTTCCCACAACTCTACCACTGTTTTGATTTAGATACTATTGGGATCTAATAATAATGCTGTTCTTGCTAATAAACCTTGTCGTCTTGCCGCTTAACATAGCTTTCTTTGGAGATGTAACATCATGGGCTGCCTTTCATTGGTGCTCCGACATTTTATTTATTACCGATATCGTTTTAAACTTTCGAACTGGATATCGTGAGTCAAAAGGATACCGCATGGTCTTTATTCTTAGCCCTGCATTAATTGCAAAAAGGTATGAAACAAATTCAATTACTATCGTTTTGTTACAAGTACTCTGCAGTATCAATTAAACAGGGGGAGGAGGACGCTCATTAATTTTTGGAATATCCCCTCCCCCGCTCTCATCCTAACACCCTCCCCCTCTTATTAACTTTTAGGAAATCACCAATAACATAAAGCATAATAACACAAAAAGCTAAAATACACGTTCAAAATAACGTAAAGTTAGAATTAATTAACTAATTGACAAGTCCCTAAGCAGTTGCCTGCTACACAAACCCTGGAGATAACAATAATAAGTACCATTTTTATCATGTTTATTTAGTAACTATATAAATTTTCCAAACCTCGCTTATTTTAACCCCCCTCCCCCCGCCCGCTTAATAAATTTGGAAGAATTTTCAACCCCCTGCTTATTCCCACTCCCCGTTTATTTGATACTACACAGTAGTATAAGCATAATATATAAAATGTATAGCAATTTCCCTGAAAATTTAAATAGTTACTAGTAAAATAGTACTACACACTGTTTTATAAACATCAGAATTCGAGTTTTTAATGACTAGTTGCACACGCAATAGTGACGTAGCTCCAAAAGCCTTTTTAGAAGGGATATCAATACAAATTTGGATGTCAAAAAGACGTCTACTATACCTGTGGGTTGTTATGAACATGAAGATACTTGTTCTTTTTCATCTGATGATGATTAAATAAACGAGAAAATTATATAACCTTACTTTCTTCTTCTTGAAAAGATTCTCGAAGCTGGGTTAAATTTAAGCCTGCCATGCTTATAAAAAAATGCGTGTAGTATCTGCCGCCACAGGGTTACTGTATCCCGTTAACGAAATTAGAGATTTAGGAACTTTATTAGGTTTATTCTACCAGTTATGTGATAACATATATGTTTTTACTTATAATAGCTATGCTAAATCATGGTTAGCATTGGACGTTATCAGTTCGTTTCCGATTGATAATATTCTTCTATTGATTACTGGAAATGGCAACAGCGACTTGGGATTGGGAGTTAAAAGTGCTTCCAGAGCGTTTAAATTCTTGAGACTGGCTAAATTTCTAAGTCTCCTAAAACTGCTTCGTTTATCCAGAGTGTTGAGATTCATTACTAAGTTTGAAGAGGTAAGAAGTATATTGTCTTTTATGTAAATAACATTCGAAAGAGAGGCAACGAGTGAAAGCATAAAATAAAATAGAAAGTTTCGTAATTTTGATTAATAAGTTCTGTTATATTGACCCTTTTACCGGAAAGTAAATGTCGGGAAAGTAAAGGTCGGGAAAGTAAAGGTCGGGAAAGTAAAGGTCGGGAAAGTAAAGGTCGGGAAAGTAAAGGCTGTTTTCTTCAAAAATCTTTTTACTCGTTTCCAGTACGAGGAGTTCATTATACCGAGAGTATAGTTTTTTTATACACTAGCGTAACTTGCAGCCCTTAATGGCGAAAACCAAATTTATCATCAGTTTGTCAGAAAGGTTCCAGTGAAATGAAGATCAATGAGATCGATGAGTTCTAGGAGGAGGTACATAATCCTTAATTTCTTTTATCTATTTCAGTTTTACCATGTTACTGCAACAGTTATGCGCTATTTCAAGTTGGTTATGATGATGCTCCTTGTGGCACATTGGAATGGATGTCTTGGTTTTCTCGTTCCCATGATGCAGGAGTTCCCTGAAAAATCGTGGGTAGCCTTAAACGGATTACAGGTCAGTTTACACTCTTTCAATGAAATGTTTTGCTCTAAGTCAGTTTCGTTTCTTAACCTGGGATAACGGAAGTCAGCAATTGCTTTACTATAACAGAATAGTGCTTAGTCGTTTTAGTTACTTTCGATGCCTACCATAAACATATAAGATACTTATTGTTTAACTACTGTTTCATATTTTTAAGAAAAATTATACATTTGAATGCTTGATGCCCAGCCGGCAAAAACCTGCTCAAAGTCAACAGAATAACGTTAGAACAACGTTCTGTGAACGATATTCTAACGTTATTTTGCTGACTTTGAACAGGTTTTTGCCAGCTGGGTGATTGAGAAGGGGCGTTTTTTATTTATATTTGGACTAAGATAGCGTGTAGTTACTTTAACCAAAAAAATCAACTACAATCCCCAACATAAATATTCGAAACAAGGTGAGATTTTTGTAAAAATTCGGAATTTCAACTCAGGCAAAAATACTTAAATCTTGATTAGCAAGATGAACTGCACGGAAATTTGCATTTGTACCAAGAGCATGGGTACTAGGATACTAGAAGCAACAAAATTTGTCGAGTTTTCAAAAAGTCCTAAGATCCTAAGCCCTATTTTATAAATTTTAGAGATAAATCTCTAGGAACTTTAACATTTGCGTTTTGCTTGTGGTGTGTATTGCTTTCTAAAATTCGAAAATAGACTCATAATTTATGTGAGGGGTTGTAGATACAGTTATTTTTATGTGTCTCTAAACAGATCGAACTCAATTACGTTTCTGCATTATAGAATGCTCATTGGACTGATCAATATGGCTGGGCGTTATTTAAATCTCTATCGCATATGCTATGTATTGGATATGGACGTTTTATTCCCCAACTGCTATCAGAGGCTTGTATTACAATATTCAGTATGATTACCGGTGCAACATTTTATGCTCTATTCATTGCACACTCAATGGCTTACATTCAACAAAATGATTCTGCAAGAAGGTTATATACAGAAAAGGTATTCTTAGTTCTTCATGCTTTTCCTTAGCCTTATCACAAAAAGACATGGAATTCCCTATACTGCTATACGCAAAATGACCTTTCCTACAATATGTTCTACTACTTACTTACTGTATTGGTTTGCAAACTTCTGGCAGCGCGCTATTACTCTAGAAAAGATATAGAAAAGTCTAAGAATAGTTAGAGTGAAGTTAGGGAGTTAAGGCCGTTTTCCATTCGGATATATTTACTGCTCGGGCAGGGAAACACCGCGCGGAATTTATTTCGAGCATGCGTATTTGTGAATAAATCTAGATTTTTTCACAAGTACGCATGCTCGAAATAAATTCTGCGCAGTATTTTCCCGCCCGAGCTGTAAAATCCTCCGAATGGAAAACGGCCTTAAAGAGTAGAAGACTGCAGTCAACGGTCTGGTACAACTCCATACCATGCAACTCCGAGTGTAGGCTATGCATATATGAAATCATACGACCCGTATTGGGCAGACTCTCATGCTGTACTAACCAGTAAATTCATCAATATAATACAGTTTATAACGAGATATGCAACATAGATCATCCATGCCATTCCCGGGGGATTATAATCCCCATTAAACACTGAATCATATTCAAATTCTCCTAACATTCCCATTGTTGTTTTTAGAATAGATCTGGCTGGAGTTTCAAATGCTATTGGTTTCTAAAGAAAGTAAAAAGGAACAAATTAAATAATAAAACATTATAGGAAGACAAGAAAATACTTAAACAATAGTGTACACAATAGCCTAGAAATGTAAACATTTTATTCCTTTTCACTTTAGTCATCTAAGGAAAACCAAATTGTAAGTAGCGAATTAAAGGCTGGCACTTAAGGTTAGTGCAAACAAAGGCAAACTCGTTAATTACATTGTTTGATTTTTTTGCAAGATATTTCTCAGATCATTAGGCACATAAACTGAAACGTTACAACAAATATGCTTTTCCAAACACCATACTAATGAACATAAACTGATTCAAAGTCTTGCAATGGACCTTCCCATACAAACAACATTCACAGAAAGAGTTGCGAAAAGAATAGTGATTACCTGTTCATACAAGAGCATGTGAAAACCAAGTCCAAATGCAATGATAAACAAAGCAAATACTATAGAGAATTGTGCAAACGTTTTTAAGATATCGGTAAACATCACAACATATATGCCAAGTTTTGGAAACTTTCGTAAAAATAATACTAAATTAATCCATGATAACCATACTGTTACTGCACCTAAACTTCGATGCCAATTCGTGCACCTAAATAATAATACAGTGGTAGAAACAAGAGTAAATAGTCACTGTGTGGGAGGGATTTTTGAGCATAGCTTCAGACTTCTAAAAATAATCATCGCAATAAAATACTTTGTCTATATTCCATCATCAGCTTATAAAATCATAAAATTTTGTGCTTGAGCGCTTATTTAAACTCGTGCAAAATTGAAAAGGAAAAAATAATAAATCGAAGGAACGCAAATATAATTTAATATTTTTACTATATTCTTAGGACCATGCTTGCAATATTTTGACATATTATTATTCCCTCTTTTTATTTTATTTATTACTTAATTCTTATTTTCAATATTATTTGTTAGTTAAGCAGCCATGGAGCTTATGGTCCGTAGGTTCTCAGTTCAATACCACCCTCGGGTGAAAATTTCAAGCCACATCCCAGGAAGTACTGTTGCCTACCTGTTCCCATGGATAGCGGTTACGGCCATGTTTCGGAGTCAATAGGGTAGGTTGAGGGTTGCATCACCCATCATGTAAAAGATTAAGATGTGGAGAGGATAAAAAAGCACTCCTTATCCTAGTAGTGACCTTGACCTTTTTATTTTTTAGGGAAGGTGCAGCAAGAGGAGAGGTGGTGCTTATTTAAAATAATTCTTCTTAGGTGTGAAGCTAATAATGGGTGTGGTTATGCAAAAGGGAGAGGGGGGGTTGGGGTTACATGAAGAAATATATTATACAAATGCAAAATGCAGAGGATCAGTTTTTTTTTAATGTATTTAAGTTAATGTAAGAAAATGTTGCGAGATTTAAAGTATCCATAACTATATTATATCCAGTATCCATAATTATATTATACATTATAATATCACAGATTGAACAGATGAGAAAATGATCAGAATTCACAAAAATTCCATAAATGTCTTGAAAATTTCTTCCCTTAACCCTATTAACACTGGGGGGAGGTACAAAGTGCCCGCAGAATTTTCATTTCTACTAATGGTATGCTATTAAAATTTGTTTGTGGGTAGTTCTGAGTTGAGAATAAAGAGAAAACAACTACTGTCCTAATGACATCTAAACAAGGATAGCAAACGGTAGCACCTTACAAACCTAGTAATATGGTGATAGCAAAATATTTTCACCGGGTTATATAATAATACATACCTCGAATGTTCTACAATTTCTATACTTTTTCCGTTAGACCAAGTAAAAGATTCAAGAACATACACTATTGCTAATATATATGAAGAAAATTCCAGACAGCGGTGGATCCGAAAGTAATGATGAAGTTCAGATACGATCTTTATAATCTAAATAAAATAAGCAGAGGTTATTAAAAGTTTGAAACATGCTTAGGGACTATCTCCAAAATGTTACCAGGGGAAGAGTGCTGAATCAATGATCTTGCAATTGATTGGTTTCTTCGTCCCGAAGAAACTAATCAATTGCAAGCTCATTGACTTAACACTC
>JAULBZ010002775.1:0-17974 GCA_032360805.1 Neoturris breviconis | reverse complement strand
TCACCACCAATCAAATTTTCGGGATTCAAATCAGTCTTATGTTTAGCATCAGGAGCGTATCCTTAAATGAAAATACAAATATAAACCATCACAAAATCAATTAATTTCTTATTGGATTTCTACGTTAGTAAGAAACCTATTCATTCCAACGCCTTAAACATTTTATCGTCGCGGCTCACTGACGTAGCACGTTACCGCCCCCAATGGGTTCATGCCGCCTTATTTACTATCGAACAAAAAATATGACAACTAAAACAACTTGATTTCTATAACAATCCTTATTTGGCTAAAACGAGCAACAACAAATATAAAAACCAATTAAAACACAGATAGCTATTCCTTTCAATTCCCAGCCCAAGACACAATTTGGTCTTAGGTCCTAAATTCTGATTCAAATATAAGTTTTTTGGCCAAATTTAAGCTAAAAATTAAAAGTGTTTCGTTTTTGATAAAAATTGGTTCGCAAAATAACGTTAGAACAACGTTCTGTGAATGTTGTTCTAACGTCATTTTTCTGACTTTGAACAGGTTTTTGCCGGCTGGGAATTGAGCTTGATCAATAATTCATTTGATCAGTCAAATGAAAGATCGTTTAGGGTTAAACTCATTTAGGTGTCAACTTACCTCCATGTCGACTGCTGATAATCGCATCAAAAAATTCCTTAAAATCCGTGTACGTTTCCTCGTCTCCTGCTACACAACCAACAGTCATAATAAAAGGGTGCCCTGGGTTATCAACACCAGTTTGGATGGCATTATCAAAGCTAAATCCGTTCTTTGTCTTTATTTTCGACATACGTTCATACATTGATGGTGTTAAAACTTTGCTCATCCAATTGTTATGCTTTGATAAATCTGGGAAACAATCAACGCCAAACTTTTTCATATCGGGCTAAAAAGAAATGATGAGACTGAAATCTTTTTGTTTCTGGATCTTTTGTTCGAAACTGAATAAAACTGCCGGACATCATCAGATTGCAGCATGAAAGCTGGAAATTATACTTAAAAACACTCCTCCACGTGTGATGCTCGGTGTTAGTTGTAATTTAATTTCATTAAGAAACCGAGTCGGCTTGAAATTCTCATCTCAGCAATTTCTCAGCTAGCCGGCTCACAGGTGATTTTAGACTATTATGAATCTCTTTTTAAAAAACAAATAATTTTTCAATTTTCATACGGCACTTTTTATAGAGAGATGCCTATAAATGCAAGTAAATAGGCTTTTAGAATTTTGTGCTATGACTTTGATGATAAGGTTACCCCATAAACCAAATTAAAAAAAAAATAACAATCAATCATCACAGAGTTGTGTTTAGTCTGAAGCTACGAGGCTTTGTATTGAGCAAGTATTTTTGTCTATCCTCTTTTGAACTTCTTTCGTTTTTTCATATATTTATTTTCTCTTTCTCTCTCTCTCTCTCTCTCTTTTTGCTTGATGTCTCACTGTCTCTTATTATTTTCCAGATCATAAATGTACATCTATGGTAAGATTTGCTCTTGCAATTTTGCTAGCTCGATAGGTGTCATCCATAGCAAAACTTTCTTGGCAAGCAATTGTTTTCTTAAATCATACAGCGGTACCTTTTCTTCCTTCCTTCATGCTTTAAATTTAATATAAGGTGATATTCTGCAGAAAAAGGCACAAGAATGTTTGCCAGTTATATTTTAAAAGATAGTGAACTGAATAGCCTACGGCGTAGAGCTGTATCGCCCGAAGCTTTAATTTTATGTACAAATCCAAGCTAAAATTATTCAGAATAGGCTAGATTTCAGACCATTTACGATACACTTAGCCAGTCTAGATTAAGTACTTTTGTAACTTTCCCGGATCCACAGTTTGCAGATTAACACATCTCACTCTCCTTCGTCGAGGTAAGATTTAATTATCATTTCATGTTAACTACGACTATAGTTTACTATCAGCTTTATTAGAATAAAGGTGGATATACACTAGGCGAAACATTTTGCACGAAAAGAAGACATTTAGAATGAAAACATTTCGCACGAAAGGAAGACATTCAATTGAATGAAATTGGAAATTGAGATTGACATCACATGGTGCACTGGACCGTTTCGGTTTTATCTTAAGAGATACTTACCTTACGAATTGTCAGAGCTGAACAATTTGCTAGAAGATTATCAATCGGTTTATTGTCTTCCAGCAATTTTTCCATTTCAACTAATGTTGTAATACCGTCAACCACCATTTGCATTAATTCAACTTCCGAAAATCCCAATCTATCAGTATTTGAAATGTCAAATGTTCCATCTGTACTAGCTGTGTCTACTCCACCTAGAAGAGAAGGAGTTTATATTCCATATTATGTTCAGAAAAACAGACAAACATACGCGTAGTACAATGCTCAGGACGTAAAATGTCAAAGAAATGTTTCTATTGGTCCACCCAATTGGGTCAGAACGTCAAACAACGTTTTTTTTTACGTTGCAAAAACGTAAGTATTCAGTGGGCAGAATCCTGTTCAAAGTCCGCAGAAAAGACGCTAGAACAACGTTAAAAATTATAGACTTTTTCTCTAAGTTGAAATTTCAAATTTTTGCAAAAATGTCACTTTGTCCACAGAATCTTTGTCCAACATTGTAATCTCTGATTATTAGTCATTTTCTATTTGGAAATCTACACACCTGTTCCTCTTTTTTGTAATCTCATTGAATTTAAGATAGTATCGAATCTTGAATCTTTGCTCAATAGAGGTAACTTTACATGTACACCTGCTCTCATACCAGTGCCAAGGTTCGATGGACATGTCAAAACATAACCAAGATGTTCATTCCACATAAATTCTTGATTTTCATTCTTCATTAATTTTTCGACCTTGATGTAAAGATTTTTTAAAGTAGAAAACAACAAAAATATGCCAGGCCTTTTGGGGCTCTGTAAGGCCGAGGAAAGGGCTCCTCTCCATAACTTTTAATGAAACCATGCTGTAATATTCAGAAAGTTCGGTCAACACATAATTATTTCAGCATAATTATATCCCTGATGACGACATCACTCATGATGACGTTATCGTTGGAAAACAGGTGATGCAAAAAAAAATTTAAGTGAAAAATATTTTCTTCCAAAACTATTTTTTGACATTTTTTTTGTCAAAAATATTATTGTTAGGGGAAATTATCCCTAGTTGCCAAAAAAATGTTTTTCAAAATGATCCTATATAAATTGTATGAAAATTCCAAAATATTTGGTCATTTAAGCCATTTGTTCAAAAGTTATGAGAACAAATATTGTTCAAATTCCACAGTAAAGACGCTAGATCAACGTCGGGTACTCAAACGATATAATAAATATATTGTTCAGGCGTACCTCTTTAATTCCTTGACAAAACCTTGCAAACACCTCTTTCATATTTCCTCCGGTTTGCATCGATATCAATCTCATATGGTCTTCCTCGTTTACCCAAACTAAAAAGTTTTTTTCGTCATTATGCCATATTCCACGCGCTTCAGGCCAGTCACGTGCCATATTAGATGATGTAAGTAATGGAGACACGGGTTTGTCAAAAAGGAAATGATCTGCGATGAGCTTTTCCTGATCTTCATCTGACATTGTTTCCAAGGAGTAATATTTACCCTTTAGTTTCCCAGATAATTTGTCCAAAGCGTTTGTTGTGATATCCTCAACCTATTAAAGAACATACAGTTATTTTCATCTTTCCTCCATGACCTGACAAGTTATCCACTGATAAATATCGAAACATAATAAGTGGATAGCTATAACATTACTCTGCAGTATCGAATAAACGGGGGCGGGACACTTATTAAGTTTTGGAAATCCCCCCGCCCCCACTTTTATTCCAAGGCTTAATAACTTTTCGGAAATCAACAATAATAACATAAAGCAGTCAACCCGCTAAAAAACTAAAATTCAAATTAAAGATGACGTGGAAGATAGAATAAATTAACTAATCGACTAGTCCCTAACCAATTGCCTCCTACACAAACCATGGAACAGCGATAGTAAAGTACAAGTGTTATCATTTTTCTTTAATAATTATGGAAGTTTGCCAATCCCCCGGTTATTCCATTCCCTCGCTTAATAAATTTCGAAGAATTTCCAAACCACCCCCTAACCCCCAATTAATCCTACCCCCTGTTTATTCGATACTACAGAGTACAGAATATCAGTTAAAAAAGTACTTATATAATACTGCAAAGAATTTCAATTTCAAAGTTGCTTAGGGACAATCTCAAAATTTCGCTTCAAAATTAACTTTTTAATAGGTTAAACTAAAATTGACAAAATTAAACGAAATGATTCTGCACAGAAGTGGGTTAAGTCAACGAACTTGTAATGAATTGGTTTTTGTACGAAGAAACCAATCTTTTGCAAGATCGTTGACTCAGTACTCTCCTCTGTAGGTTTTTCTTTTGGGACAGTCCCTTAGCAGACCATAAGACGGACTCGTGTAAACCCGTTTAATACCCAAACAAAAATAGACCTACCTATTCACAAATACATGAAAACGAAGTTTTGGCTTCTCAAAGTAGAACTTGTTGCAATGCAATAACTTCATCTTTGTGCAGTGCATTGCAACAAGTTCTACAAGTTTTCATGTATCTGTCAATAGGTCTATTACATGCCCTTCATAATAAAACGAAATTCAAAGTGCTATATGACCGTATTTGAACAATGTATTACCATATATGGCAATACACAGTACAAATTATGGTAACATACGGGATGTTTTCGGTAATTTTTCACGCTATAAACTTATGGAGAGGTACCTTTTTACGTTCTGCTCGAGTGCACAATGGTGGTAAACATAAACCACGAATGCTCCGTCCAGTGCGTACACGACAAGATAGAACATACTTGCTATCTAAGTTATCGCCACCTAAAATTATAAATTATTTGGATGAATGAATTTCGTTCATTTTTGCCATTCTTTAAAAATCTAGATTGGACAGACATGAAAGCCGGTGCACGTATATTATGTAAAATAAACAAATCATCTCGCCACCTAAAACATGCCTTTCTTACTAAAACTTAAAGGATATAGATCTGTATAATCAAACATAAAGATCGGTTTTCGAAATAACAGTGAAGAATATATCTTTTTATAAAACGGAGGGAGACTTTTTATTTTGGACACAGTTCTTGATTCCCAAAGTTTTGATTTTCCCCAAAATACGTTCGATATTTCGAAAATTCCTAATTTAGAACTAATAACTAAATTAGCGGACGGTGATTTGTAATCTAGAAATCTAAGTCTTTTATTTCCTTTCCCTTAAGACCGTTTTCCACTTCAGAAAATCATCACGATGTGTGATGTCAATTTCTACCAATGGAATATCTATAATTTCTACGCGTTCAGCGAAAAGTTTTCTGATGTGGAAAACGGCCTTTACTCTTTACCTTTTCTTTGCGGGAAACAAAAGGTGAGGATTCCTGCCTACAAAGCTTCCAGAACATTAAAATCTAATGGTTAATACCTTTCAGTTTAGCGGGCGATAAATCAGTTTTATGCATGTCTCTTTTCTTAAATCCGTTATGTCGTTTCTCAATGATGGGATCAAATAAATCAGCAAAAGTCTCGTAAGATTCTTCATCTCCAGCTACACAACCCACGGTCATTATAAATGGATGCCCTGGGTTATCAACACCCGTTTGAATAACATTATCAATACTGTAGCCATTAGGTGTTTTTACATCAAAATACTTCTCGTAAATATCACGTGACATACATCTGGCCAACCAGTTGTTATGTTTAGATAGATCGGGAAAATTTAATTTACCATTGGTTTTCGCAACCTTTGATTTTGTCAAGATATCGTTAACCATTGCCTTGATGTCTTGTCCACCTTCTAAAGCTTTTTCTAATAGAACCAAAGTGTTTACTCCATTGATTACGCTCTGTACAAGTTGTACCTCAGAAAATCCTAATCGATCTAGATTTGAGATGTCAAAAGTGCCATCTGTGCTCATGGTATCAACTCCACCAGTACCTCTCTTTTGTAAACGATGAACAAGTAAGATATCATCAAAATATGGTGATTTCGAGAGTAAGGGAACCTTAAGATGTACTCCTGCACGTAAACCTGTGCCCAAATTAGAAGGGCACGTAAGAATATACCCAAGATGATCATTCCACATAAACTCATGACCCTTTGATTTGATTGACGATTCAACTTTGCTCAGACCAGCAGAGAATCTACTAAACACTGATCGCATGTTGCCACCTTTTTCCATTGAGATAACACGTGAATGATCTTCCTCGTTTATCCAAACAAGGAAATTTTTGTCTTCATTATGGTATATGCCACGTGCATCAGGCCAGTCACGTGCCATACCAGCTGATGTAAGCAATGGAGACACAGGTTTGTCGAATAAGAAATGATCATCAATGAGTTTGTTTTGGTCTTCATCGCTCATTCCAGTCAAAGGGTAGTACTTTCCTAAAATAGTTAGGGACCACCTCCAAAATCCGTTACCAGGGGAAGGGTGCTGAATCAATAATCTTGCAATTGATTGGTTTCTTCGTCCCAAAGAAACCAATCAATTACAAGCTCATTGACTTAACACTCTTCATCATAGATTATTTTTCTCAAAATTGTTGAATTTTACTTTTTTAAAGCTGTTAAGATATCTGCTTTTGGTAACGAATTTTGGAGATGGCTCCTTAGCAGAAATATAATGTTGCTTGGATGCATATTTTGTACAGTATGCAGTGATTGAAATAAGAGCACATAATCAGTGTGGAGTAACTTTTAAGCATTGCTTCAGGCTAGACAGCTTGAAGCAATGCTAAAAAAACACCTCCTCCATTTGTTTATTTGATCTTATTTCAAATACCGATATGTTAGTGTATACATACTGTATACTGCATACATAAGATTAAAAAATATTAAAACAATTGTCAGTTAAAATCTTTATGACCCTGAACTATAGCAGTTAGCAACTATAGCAATAATAATGGTTAAACAAGGCACAGTGGGCAAAAACTTGTTCAAAGTCTACTGTAAAGGCCCTAGAACAACGTTGAAAAAATGAATGAACGTAATACAGATATGTGTTGTTACGTATTACCAGTTGTCATATAAATTTCATATAGAGCAAGATCAAAAAACTTAAAAATTGCAGAAACTATTTGGCAAGAACTTAAAATAGCATCTGGGCTATACACCCACATGAATATACATGTATTAGACTTTAAAACAGAAAATAAAGTTTTAAGTTAATAAGTTTTTTTTTTGAAGGAGAGGGAAGAACTTATTCGAAAGGGGGCGCTTATTTAATATAATTCTAATTAGGGAGCGCTTAATTGAGGAAATATAGTATAAATCGATTTTCAATTTTGACCATTCAATAAATATTACATTGCGACACTAAGGAAAATCCATGCTTTTGTGAGGTGTTGATGACAAAGATGAATAGACCGTGTGGGACTTAAACCCACTACCTTCTGCTTACCAGGTGAACCCTCTGCCAACTGTGAAAACAACACTGTCTTATATTTTACATTTACATTGCAAAAATAAACACTACCAGTAAGATGTGGATGTGGATGCTTCAAAAGCTACTTGATTTGTGATCTGAAATACTACTGACTCGCCCTGAATTGCGTGACTTATCATGTGACTGATTAATGTTAGTATGATTGGAGAAACTGTAATTGCTGATTCACAATAAAATAAATTATTTTTTTCTAATAACTGCCCACCCACCCAAATTCTTTAAATGTTAATATAAAGTGCCTCTCTCAAATAAGCACCCTCTAATAATCATCCATTCAAAAAGATAAAAAATTTAAAATAAGCACTGGGGGTATTAATTGCGGGATTTACTAAAAAGTACTCTTTCCATTTTAATGAAAGAAGTTCGATAGCTACATAGCTAGATCTAATTTTAGACTATTTACTTTTCATCAAACAAAGATTGTCAAGATTCTTCTGAAATTATTTTTTCAGTATAGTCTTTAGTTTAAAAGTATAGGCTATACCCAAAAAACACTCCTCCACAGGTCATGTCTGGCAGTTATATTAAGGCTTAGAGAGTACACTCTCCTTTATAGACAATAATACATATTTTAAAAAAACTGTGCTTTACTGTAATTTAAAATCAATTTATTTTTAAAAGTTGATATTAAAGTCTTATAATCTTTCCATTTCTTAAAAAAGTGTCATTTATATTATCTTTATATAGTGGAGATCATGAAGATAATAAAAGCTGACAAATTTATTGTATTTATATGTCTCTTTTACAAAATGAAAATCTTAACTCTTATATAGTGATTAATTTAATATACACTGTATATATCTACATATCTACATAAACAATATGACAAATGTCATTGTTTCTTTAGGGACAGAATTTTAATAGTAGATGATATATTTGAACTTAAAATTAGCTGACTTGTTGTTGTCGAGTATATTATTAAATATATTTCTTTTATAGTGTTCTGTGCTTAATACATTGTAACTGGATAAAAGTTTGATGACAATATTGGATTCTTATAATCTTTCCATTTTTAATAACAAAACACTAATATTATCTTTAATCAAACATATTTAAGATAACAACATATCAGGAGGTGACAAAACAGAAGTTTGAAATAAAGCAATAACTTATTGCGTTTTAAATGACGCATTTTTCAACACAAATGATAAA
The DNA here is from genome assembly GCA_032360805.1 of Neoturris breviconis. Taxonomy (NCBI): domain Eukaryota; kingdom Metazoa; phylum Cnidaria; class Hydrozoa; order Anthoathecata; family Pandeidae; genus Neoturris; species Neoturris breviconis. The sequence goes on along the minus strand of JAULBZ010002775.1, from coordinate 9,345 downwards.
TAACTATTTTTTATTTTATTTTTATAATAGAGGTCATATATATATATATATATATATAATATTTACAGCTTTTACAAATCAATTTGTATTCTACTATAATATATGTATATATATTTTCCGCATAATTACGATTCACTTGGTAAGAAAAATTTAACCAAAATACAGTTACAAGATATTTTGATATTTCAAGGTACTTGCAAGCCTGAAAATTAGATCTTTAAATCTACTCAGAGGCTGAAATTCATATCAATGCATTTACAGAACTAACTTCTTTTCTAACTTCTTTTCTCATGGTAAATATGAGAGTAAACTAGACAAATAAATACTGCTTGTATATTTAATATATTATAAGCAGGTATGTCAAGTCACCCGCATTGAGTGGGTGTCTCCCGCATTTTTCCAAGATCACCTGATAAAAAATAATATCAAGAATCACACGCATTTCAAGCTAAAAAATAAATCACGGTAAATCACAGTAAATCACTTCTTTTTATTTCGAACAAGAGGGAATATTTTCATCCTAAAACTTAACGTTGTCATATAAATCAGTAGCTCACTTCGATCTGACCAGTGAAAGCCTATTTCATTAGACTGGAATGCAGGCTAATCTACGAAATTGGAAGCATGGGAACGATCTTGATCATCAAAACAAATTCGTGTTTTTTAACATCGCACTATAAGATTTTTCGAAAGATATTTAGCTACTCTTGGTTTGTCTGGAAGTATGTTCCGACAATCTAGAGACTTCAAATTTCAAAAATTTTCCTTCGGCGCCCACCATGGGGGCGCCTCACGGAGTTACTAAACTAATTTATTTTGTAAAAAGCCACTATATTAACCATTTCACCCGCATTAACTTTTTATATCTTGGCATCTCTGTATAAGTATAAATATATATACTAGCTATCTGGTATAAACTGTCTGTAATAAATATAGGTTTTTTCAGTAAAAATCCATCATCAGTGCTTTTATACCAGAGAGTAAGAAAAATTATGTTTTATGTTTTGCTTTCTAAGAATGAAAATAGAGTCATTCATCCTAATAGCTTGGTGTTTGTTTTCTTTTCCATTTGGGGTTAGTATAGCTTAGTATAGCTAAGGTTTGTGACCTTTTAACATCAAGGCTAGCTGGTAAATATAATTTACAGTGTGTCTAGCTACTGTAGCTAGATGTCTGGCAGTATTTTGTTGTATCCGGGCAGTTAACAGATAACGGTTTAGGGACCATCTCATAATTTGTTCCCAAGGAGAAGAGTGCTAAATCAATGATTTTGCAATTAATTGGTTTCTTCATTCCAAAGAAACCAATCAATTCCAAGCTTGTTGACTTAAAACTCTTCATTGTAGATTAATTTTTCTCAAATTTATTGATTTTTATTGATCTTTAAAGCCGCTAAAATATCTGCTTTTGAAATGAATTTTGGGGATGGCTCCTTAGGCCAAGCAGTCTCAAAACGACAAGCTGCCAAACATTTAATAGAAAAAATAAAAGAAACTGAGAAACTGCCTTTCCTTTGTTTTCTTTCAAATGAAATGAGAAAATTTTGGTTTTGAAAAATGTGGATATTCCATGGTTTGTTTTGTGTACTTTATCTAGGTACACACTGAATCATCATGGCAATATAATAGTTTTTTTATTATATACAATAATATGAATACATCAGTTAAAAAATAATAATATAATATATAGCTACAAAGTTTAAAAGTTTAAAAAATTAATTTTGGGAAAAGGCAAAACAAAATGAAATCAAAATTAATTTTTTAAAGAATGATAATATAAAACGAAGTCTAGCCAATCAATAAATCATCAGTGCAAAAATCATCATGGCAAGGAAGAAAAATTGACAATCACTTTACATCAATGATAACTAACAAATCAATAGAAATGTTCATATAGCCACCAGCTGTTGAGTTGTTAAAGAACAGAAGAACAGAAATCTTACCTTTTTCTTCAAGATAGCTTCCTCATCCAGGCTTCCCATCTTTTATAGTGCTTTTTCTATAGATTCTCGATATAAATTGTTGAATATATTCAAGTGTGTAGTGTGCAAAATTCCCTGTTCTGCCTGTATTGTTAGTCGTTTAGCTAGTCATATATAGCTGCTTTCCAGCTAGATATCGTTGTTGCGTGCGTTAGTGTTGCTAGCTAGTGTCAAAACGATTTCCCCCGCCGACCCGTCTCGGCTACAGTTTTGTTTGCAGCAGAAAATGCAATGGATAGAAGACGAATCTGTAAAATGGAATTTGTTGCGTCAGATAAAGGGCATATATTGTACCGAAATTGTATTCAGACTTTCCCCCAGTATTTATCGTTTATCTGTTATGCATGGACTGATGGATGATACTTCTCCTTCTATCCGCGGCAGCGCTCCGAGTGTAAAAAGTCAACATTGAGCAGCTCTGTTGGGTGGTATCAAGTACACTTTACAGACCAGAAATGTATTATTTGAAATTCGCGTTCACTTTCGTGACGACGCGTTTGAGTTTTACCAACCTCGATCCCAGGGCTTTTTCTCTCTTGACGTCTCTTACTTACTTAGTCGAGAGTAGATCGATTTTCTGCCCAATCATATCACATTGTTGTATACTTCTTTTATTGAATACACGAACACTATAGCCAGTCAATTCTTCATGTTCAAACTTCGTCTGTGGACATGCTAGAACACTGAAGGCCTGTGTGTGTGAGGTTCAAATCTTGAGATTAATAAATTAAGAAAAACCTGGGATAAGGAAGAAGAGAAAATTTGTTTGGATGCGAAATTTAAAACAATAAGAATAGTATCGTAAAGGCAGAAGAACACAAGAAAAGAATAGTTTGTTTTATATTTTGTGATTACGCATGATGCACACCTCAACTCAAGTCTTTTCTTTTGCAGAACAAGTGAAAAGAGTAGCAACCAAGACAAAGGTAATATCTGGCTGGGTTCTAAGAACATTTAAATCCCGTCAAAAAATTGTATTAATAACAATATGGAGAGAAAGATATTCAATTATTTATGTTGGAAAATCTTGTTCCGAAGAAAAGAAAATGGTGAAGCCATTGGTGCATTGAAGAATACTACCATATATACGTCATGGTAGAAAGTGCAGATCAAGAAATGTTGGAAGGTGTATCCACCAAAGTTTAATTGCATCAAGCTTATCTGTCCAGGGACCAAGACTATTTAATAGCCTCCCTAGATATGTCAGAAACCAACCTCGTTCCCAGGGCTTCTTGCCTTTTTGAACACGGAAGGGGGCCCTGGGAACGAGGTTGGTCAGAAACATTACAAACCACACAAAATAATATTTTAAACAGAAATTAGAAGAGTTCCTATCAAAAATACCCGATGAACCACTAATTCCCAATTTTGTTGGAATGCGTCGTGCAGAATCCAACAGTCTGGTTGACATAACCAAAAGCATTGGACTCAACGAGTTGGATGGATATAGACCATATCAAAACTACATCAAGTAAATCAAGTAAGTAAGTCCATCAGTCATTCGTTAGAAACACCAAAGAGGGAACATGAAATATGAAAAAGTGAGAACAAAATAAGAAGAAAAGGCTCAAATCTAAAAATAAGTGATAAGCCAACCTCGTTCCCAGGGCTTCTTGCCTTTTCGAAACGCCGCTCTTCTGTGTTAGGCAAGGCAAGAAGCCCTGGGAACGAGGTTGCCTAAAACTAGCTTTTTTATTTCTGGTTTGGTTCTTATTACTACCTAATATACATTTGTGACTATGATTTTCAGCAGCGACATGGTAGCCTCTCCCCACAGACCATATTCGTCTGTGTAGATTTGAGCTAGTCGTAGTTTTATCAGAATCGGCAGAAACGGGAAGTGCTTCGCACCTCGCCTGTCATTCCGCCGCGCTTCGCGCTCTCCTCTGTAGCCTTTACTTTTCAGAGCGTCTGAAAGGCTAGGCGGTAGCGACGCGATTTATCATGCCATACATACGTGCCACACGTATAAAGTATATACGCGGTCTGTAAAATGTTTCAGTCTGGTCCTTAAAATAAGCTCTAGGGGGAGGTGTGCAAATAGCCGAACCGAAGTAAGTAACGCAATGTACATGGGGAAATAATTAGGTATGACTTATATAGCGTGTTGATGAGTTGTTCAAATTCATTACAAGTCAATAACCATAAAAAAAAAGATGTAACTAAATTGAAGAGGTACTTTCCAAAGATTACATAAAATAGTCATTTTTGTCGGCTGCCGTGTGTTCAGAAGTGAGTCCGTGGACGTACTTACTATTGTTTTGAATTCAATAAATTTCGATCTATATTATTTAAGTAAGTGCGAATTCCATTTTTCCATCGAAAGCCGCAGGAAGAAAATGTAAATAGAAACAAACAGGTGACAATCAACCAGAAAAGAAAAAAAAACATTGGGAGACGACAGAGTGGGGAAGAAGTATTACAATTATTATTACAAATCAAATCTTTATTTTATCTTCTATTTGCTTTCAAAATTCTTCCTTTTAAATTTAGAATTCATGGAATGGAGATAAGAGGAGGCCGCGGTCGTCCGTGGCGTGAACTCTCTGTCGAGGAGACAGGCGGAAGTATTTGTCATTGTAACTTTGTTGCTTTGTTAGTGATTTGCGGCATGATTCCTCAAGACTGACTAAAAATTTTCTTAATCATACTGTAGCCAGAACTGGTATTTAAACGCAGGAAAAAAGAGTAAAAAATAACAGATTTTAATGTCTGATGATAAAGTGATAAAAATGGCTTAAGAATTGATTTTCTTGGCGCCATTTTAGTTTGTTACTAACCCAAGGATAACCGATTCCCAACTTTCGTGCATCTCATTTTATTGATGTTGTAAGTTTTATTCACAAGTGTTTGAGCGAACATGTGGCATCGGCATAAAGGGGCCACATCCTTACTCAAACTGCCACGGATAACGGGACATGACCGTTAGGGGGTGGGTGGGTTCTCTGTGCAGGAGTTATCTTCGTGGCAACTTGGTATATTAATAAGATATAATAATACGAAAAATCGATAAAAACATTTTTGCGTAGCTTATGTGGGAGAGTTCCGCAGAAGAGGAACATAGGTCATTTACGCATTTCCAAGGGGGGGAAACTAATTTACCGACCACTGAAAATCACCACTGTTTACTGAATCACGATGGGTTTGTAGGTATCTGATTGTTATAACTGGTGCCGTAAAATTAGAAAAACAAGATAACGAAATTCGAGGCAGTCATTTCCGAGGCGGTGGCGCTTTGTAGCACTTTTGCAAAACGTTTTGAGAGTTCTCCGTGGTCTTTTTACATCAATTTTTTTTTGTTTTGTATTTTTGAATAGGAATGGACACTAACAGGTAATAGAGGTGGAATCCATTACTAGCTTCCATAAAGATGCTAATTTTGAACTAAGTCGTCCAGATATATTTTGAATACGAAAATTGAGAGGAATTGTATTGGACCGTTATCAGGGCTGGGTGGGTGGGTTTGTAAAATAACGGTCATGTCCCGTTATCCCGTTAGACTCTGTCGTATTCATGTGAGAAGATTGAGTGAGAATGCAGACAAATATGATTTAAACTTTCACATGTGTTGTTAAAATAACATTTTAAGAAGACATTGTATCACACATGTGAATTGAATTTGATTGAGAACAATATTAATTTATGCCATCAGTTAATTCGATTGTTTACAAAATAAATTTCGTTAGACATTATATTTAAATTCTGAGCATGTTTATAATAACTAAACCTCTAAATGTTACATTGTTCAAAGTCTGCAGTAAAGACGCTAAAACAATGTTAAAAATACGTTATTCTAGTGCCTTTGAACAAGTTTTAGCCGTGGGGCTTATAAATATATATCTGACTTTTCAATTTATGAATAAATTACCGATTGCTGATGCTACATGAAACTCAGTAAAGTTGACATGATATGCTAATCACTGGGAAAGTGATGAAGTGTAATGAACTTTGTTTGTGTCACAGGAATACGAGGTGCATGCGATTTCGTGCTCCGTAATACCATCTTTGGTGTATGGCAGGCGCACGACACATGCGTGTGCCTAATTTTTGATTCCCTGTGGTCTTAATGTTAACATGTGTTTTTGAAGTACATAGTTCTTGAAATATTACATTTGGAGACAGATAAGAGACAAAAAATAGCATCAAAATCATTCAGATGTTTTCACTTTGTTCATTGTTTATTATTTTCTTAAACCTAATCAAACTGAAATCTATTAATAAAATCATATTGGTTGTATGCAAGTATTTAATCAACGGCCAGGCATACAAAACTTTAAATCTAAGATTGTTCTTGATAGTGGTATCATATATACTTCAAATATGTATTTTGAATAGCATAGGAAATTGTAACACACTAAAATTAAAACGAAGATAAAATATTAACGCAAAAAAATAATAATTAAACAAAGTTTGAATGGGCTATTGCTATCACTTTGCGGCATCGGCTTCAGCCCGCTTTTCTTAATAGACCATGTTCCCGAAGTATTCCTAGCATTTTGAAATTCGGTATATACCAGCTTTTGTGGGGTATTTTAGAAGGGCTCGTTTTGAAATCAGCTGGCCTCCATTTAATTTGCGTTAATATTTCTATGGGTATAGGAAAACATAATATTAAACAAACAAAAAACATTTTTTGACAATTTTGGGAAATTGCTCGCCCAAAACGCATGCTGTACCTAAAAATAGACCTTAAAAATCAGAAAAAATTTCAAATTTTCAAATATTACAATGTTATATATCATTTTAAAGATTTCATAGTGGGAATAGCTAAATAAAAACTAATTTAGAGTAGTAAGATCACTTATTAAACACATGAACCTCTTGAAAATATTCCCTCCAGAACAACGTAATTTTGTAGTACCGCATTCATATCAATAATGTTTTTGCTGTTTAACTATATGTCAAACTCACGAATTGTAGTAATTCTATTCTCTTTGAGTAGTTAAATGCATCTACTTTAAAAACCTTTGCAACGCAATAGCTTCTAGAATGTGATGAAAAGATGTTTTACGAGGATCAAAAGTCACATAGAATATTGAGGCTTAGTGAAGCAATTGATGAAGAATATGAAAAAGACAGGGAAACTACTCATTAACTTGAAATTGAAGCAAAACTGAAAAAAAAGGCGGAAGATCAGTTTATAATGGAGGATGATGAAATGACATGTCATGAACAATTCAGTTCTTAACTAAAGTTGCAACCGTTCTGGCTTAACACTTTCAATGAAAGCACTAGTCGAGTGTGCTGTGACAAACCTAAACCTAAAAGTATGTACAGATGATATCAAAACAACACGTTCCAACTTGTCATCATGTGTTGCAAGATTGGCCGTCAAAATTGTTTGTAAACATTTGTATCAACATAAAATTCACTTCAAAATTGAAAAACACAAATAAGGCCGATGAACACCCTCTAAAAAAAAACCTAGTGTTCCATCCTTATATTTTGAAAGCTATGCTTATGTTATTCCATCAGCAAGAACTATATCTGACTACAAGCAAATGCAAGAATCACAGGTATAGAGATGCAGCCATGTGTATACTTTCTAAACCATGCTCCATTAAATCAACATTGTATTATGATACCACTTCTAGATATAGCATTGATGGAGAATGGCCATCCATATTGTTAAACTTTTCTGATGGTCAAGAGTTCGTATTACGACCAATCTTTTTTGCATTTGAAGATAGTCAACAAATAACAGATCTACTTGTTGAAACCTCTTTTAGCAGTTCTATCCAATGATCAACTGCAAGATTAACCAACTAACAATTTAGCAGCAGAACGTAATTTGGCTATATTTGATAAGAAAGCAAGCAAAACTGCCAAGTGTAGTAACTACATTTACCGCAAAGTCATCAAGAAATGATGTCTGCGTATACAATACAAAACAGTGATCTGTTGATACAAAAACCAAAAGAATCACAAAAATGTTGATGGAACGAGAAATTTTAAGGTGCAATTTAAAAGATAAAATTAAAAAAAAGAATTGAAATGAAGCTGAAAAAGGAATCGAAAGCAAATGACCACAAAAGAAAGCTATTTAGATGATTGTAAATCCTGGATAGGCCCATGTACATCAGCTGAGGAACTGTTGAAACTAACAACTAGACCAGATCAAGCAAAATATATTGTCAAAACCGAGATGGCATATTATTCTTATACCCATCAAAGTGATAAGCTGCAATGTCCTGATCACTATACCGATTAAATGGTATATCTCACAAAGAGAAATTAGAAAATCTGCTTATTCTTTTAGTAGACAAAAAGCATAACTCAACCATCGCAAACCTTCCATCTAATAGTGATACTTTAAAAGCCCTTTCTACACCAAAAGTTAGTGATGACGAAACAAAATAAATAATAGAAATCAATCAGTTATGTGTTACTGGGTATTTAGGATAGGTATGTCAAAGATGTCACTGATAACTTGTATAAAATTGATCACCTTTATCGTGAAATAGCAGCTTTGAATAAATGGTGGCCAGATTGTCGAGAAGGATCAAATTTTGGACGTTTTAGTCCGTCTATTTTCTAAATCTACATAAAATTTGTGAAAGAATGATATATAACATGTTTATTCTTTGAAAGTGCGACATTTTTGGTAAATGTTGAGTATTGCTTTGGACAATTCATTACCCTACCGCCTTCCTGGGGCCCGAAGTTTTTACTAGACGCCCAAAATCATATTTTTTTCTTGATTTTATGTCCAGGAGTATATTGTTTTGAAATAAAATAGAGGCCAGCTAATATTTTTACCAAACATATTTACCCCCTACCTCTACAAAAAGGGTCCAAATTGAGTTTTTGGGCCAATATACCGAAAAGGCGTGGTATTGTTCTGAAATTTGGTTACAACATTCTAGGCAGTATTAAGAGACCGCTGGCCAATTTTTTTTCAATTTGGTCAACTCGAAATCGGCGAAAAAGACATTCACTAAAATGTTCAATTTATGATTTTTGTTGAATTTACTTGAATTCTGTTTATAAGAATTTGACCAGAGTCACATTTGAACTTAAATTTTATTGATATTTTTTTATTTCTATGAGACTTTGACCAAGAGTCTTTTTTGGCAACCATTTTAGAGAAGCTCTCTCCTCAATTTGTTAAGATGATAAAAAATATAAAAAATAATTTTTAAAATTTCTAGAATTGAAGTCTCCATTTTGATTTTGGGAAGCTTCCTTAAATTTTGAAATAATTAATGGTATGTCTACTTAGGGACCATTTCCAAAATTCGTTACCAGAGGAAGAGTGCGGAATCAATGATCTTGCATCATTGACTTACACTCTTCATCATAGATTAATTTTTCTCAAAATTATTGAATTTTACTTTTTTAAAGCTGCTAAGATATCTGCTTTT
>JAULBZ010002774.1:0-17976 GCA_032360805.1 Neoturris breviconis | reverse complement strand
CTGATATTTTATGATTTATTAGACATCTTAGACTAAAATTTAGAAAAAAAATTTCCAGACCTTAGTTCTCCTTTAAGGGGTGTTTATTAGGGAGGGGTGCAAAAAGAGAGGGGTGTCAATGAAATATTTTATATTTTAAGGGGGGTCATTAAATAGAGAGGTGTAAATTTGAGAGTGGGCTTTAAATAGAGAAAATACCATGTAAAATTACAAAAATTACCTTTTTATTGACAATCGCACTTAATGAATATGCTAGATGACCACCTTGTATATTGGAAAAATCAATGTTACATGTTCCATGTGGAGCAATACTTGCCATCTTTATAATCTCTTGATCTTTGGTGTGATTGGAGTGTGGTTTACCGTCTCTAAGCTGCAAATACAAACTCCTGGCCAACAAGAATATACGCAATGGCATTGATGGTTCAAATAAACGGAAATAACTAAAAAGGAAATTCGATTGATATTTTACGCTGTCAGTGGTGCTCATGATCCGGAGGTTCCCGGTTCAATACCATGTTTGGGGAAATCCTTCGAGCCATGTCCCTAGAAGCACTGCTGTCTACCTGTTCCCCTGTAAAGTGGTTCTGGCCATATTTTGGGGTAAATAAGATAGATTGAGGGTTGTATCGCCTATCAGGAGAGTGAAAAGATCTGGAGATGGAAAAAAAGTACCCTATCTCCTATTAGTGACCTTAGCCTTGATAGAGAGAGGGAGAGGGGGGCAATATTATTCCAAAATTAGGCACTCAGTCTTTCTCCAAACCAAATCCACTGAGATTGCTTATAGGACACATTCTAAATAAGCCCCAATCTTGAATAGCTGTTTCAAGTGAGGAATTATTTGGAATTGAGGTTATTATGAAAATGACTCTGTATAATATTTGGAGCAAAAATACCAAGCATTTGCAATTACTACCATGAAACAGACCATCATACTTTTGCACAGAATATTCAATAAAGTAGTAATAGTGCTTGGAATAAGAGCAAATAATCACTGTGGAGGAGCGATATTGAGGTTAAAGTAACTACTGGTCATCACTGTGCAGGAGAGATTTTTCAGAATATTTTTAGCCACTTTTACTGTAAATAATATGAAAAATCTCACCCTGCTGTGATGACTGGTAATTATTTTAACCCCTGGGTTTTGCATCTCTAGGCTCTAAAATTATTACTCCACAGCAAGACCGAAAAGAATTGCATATCACCTGTAGAGGAGTGTTTTCCAATATAGTTGTCAAACACTCCTCCACAGATGATAATGTAGTGGTTCTTTTCAGACTTACCACAGTAAATATTTACTCTTATTTGAAGCACTCGCAGTAGGCCAAAACTTGTTTAACGTCCGCAGTAAAGACGCTAAAACAACGTTTTCAATGTTAACGTTGTTTTTGCGTCTTTACTGTTGATATTATGTCGTTCATACGTTGTTGACAAATTATAAGTCATTGTTGATATTGGTAATGATCTCCTTCTTGGAACATCAACACGATAACGACTAATTAATTTGTTTTGTTTATAAAATTCAAATGCTTCATTCAATTCATCAGGTGGATAAGCATCAAATACCTGAAATAAATAAATCGCTGTCTAAAGAACTGGGAATAAATCTCTTTATTTACTGATTAAAACTCCAACAATTGTCTCAATGACTGCTTGGCCTAACCCTTACCCGTCAGTAAATAAGAGACTTTCTCCTAGTTTTTTAGACACTCTGTAAATAAAACTACTCAGTGGGCAAAAACATGTTCAAAGTCAGCAGTAAAAACACTAGAACAATGTTAAAAATGTTTTTCTAGTATCTTTACTGCAGACTTTACCTACTGGGAAAAGTCCTATGCAGGGTTCATAAAAAAGTCAAAATCAATAAATTTGAGAAAATTATCTACGAAGAAGAGTGTTAAGTCAACAAGCTTGCAATTGATTTGTTTCTTCAGTACGATTATGTTTGACATGATAGAACAAAGGATTAAGGTGACACCAACAAAGAGACAACAGAGACAACAACTCTTAAAATAATGGTCGGACATCAATTTTCAGTTCCACCAGAAAGATTGTGTATTTTAAAGGTGATGCTTTCAAGCCTAAATATAACTGCCGGACATTACCTGTGGATGAGTGTTTTTTGAGTATAGTGTTCAGCTTTTAAACTAAACATTATAGTCTAAAAAAACACTCCTCCACAGGTGATGTTCGGCAGTTATATTCAGACTTGACTTTGATATGGGTTCAGACTGTAAAATTAATTTGGCATTTATCCTCTACCTTAAAAGCAACAGCCGGTATATATGATGTTAATTTTTGCGCAGTTAAGGAATTATGCATCAGGTCTTGTAAGATGGAAATTCGAATATCTTTCTCTGTTTTCAATTCAATTGAGATGACATCTTCCTAGTATAATAAAAAAATTCAATATTCCAAAGGTTGAAATAACTGTCAGTCATCACAGTGGAGGAGAGATTTTTTAGAATATTTGCAGCTAAATTGGCTGAAAATATTCGAAAAAATCTCTCCTCCACATTGACGAAGTTATTTCAACCACTGATATTCCATGATACGGGTGGCTTTATAAGAGCAATAATTATGGTGGAGGAGTAGATTTTGAAGATAGCTTGAGATGCAATGCCTCAACAAGTTTTTAATAGATTGGGGTTTTTCTCAGATAATACCAAGAACAAGTGAAGTCTGTATCCCTATGTTAACGTGATCTCTAAATGCAAACTTGCTACAAACTGCTACAAAGCAACCATATGTTTGGAAACTATAATTGGATTTATAAAGACCTTTGGTGAAAAAGAACTTAATAGATCAGGATTTTAAATTTACTTTTTTCACATTATTCTAAAAACCAATTTTGAGATTAATGGGTAATCACCATGACTACAACACTCGACAAGTAAATGCAGAAAATGAGCACGAAAAGTCCGAAGAGATATAACTTTAGAGATTTATCAAGTAGACTTAAACCTTAAGGCTTAGGATCTTAAGTCTTCTTGCAAATTCAACAAAATTATGTTCGGTGTAGTTTGTCTTGCTAATCAACATTTTCAAGGCTTTTTTCAAGGCTTTACACAAATGAGTAGCATAAACATTACATATAAATGATGTATTTGGACACAAAATAAAAAAACAGCATAAAAAAAATTATAATTTTTATTTTCGCCAGGATCTATTTTCGCGAATCAAGTCCAAGTTTGTAAATATTAATATTTGAGAAAATCAAAAAAATGCCTGAAAATAACAGTTATTATAAATAACAGTTATTCTCGGGCCTGCTCTTACAGATTTACATTCACCAAGAATTTTTGCCCGTGTTTCAAATGCTTCAGACATGCCACTCACCATTATATGACAGGCCTGAAAACACAACTAAATGATGATATTTTGGTACTTCAGTGTAGTCCCAAGCAGGAAAATAGACCTAAATTACACTCAGGGGGAGGAATTCAGGCCCAGGCAGGAAGAGTGGCATGTCTAAATGCTCAAGTAATAAACAACTTTGATCAATTTATGTATATAATTACACCTAACACAAAAAACGAATAATGTGTACAATACCTCAGCATGAGCAAATTCTAAGATATATTCATTTTGTAAAGCTTCTATGGAAGAAGGGAGATCAGTCATTTCAACTTGTTGATTGAAATGATGACTGTAAATTTCACGAGTTGTTTCAAACACTTCAATTATTTTTTCTTTCCAGTTTGCTTTTGTGCAGTGGAGCGAATCCATGAATTCCTAAAAAAAATAAAAATAAAGTGTGAATGTAAACAATCATTTTAATCATGATGTTCTTATAAAGAGAATCAATTGTATATCAGCAAGCCTGAGATAACGATCAAACATCACCTATGGAGGAGTGTTTTTTTAGTAGTTTTCAGCTTACTCAAAAACACTCCTCCACAGGTGATGTCTAACTGCTTCCTTGAGGCTTGTATCGGTGAAAGGCATCACCTTAAAAGATGCAAACCACATTGAGCATTAAGGCCTTTATAGGGTTACTAAACTCTTTTTAATAACTGAGAAACGATAAACGTTAGCGATTTGAAACTTTACGACTATCATTATTTAAAAAATTTGTGGCCCCAGCATCGTTACTTGTCCAGATAAAATCTGTTTAAAATGATTATGTCCTAAATTTTGATTGGATAATGGTATGATAGTGAAACTTTCACCAGTTGTTTATCATCATGAAAGAAATCTGCTGATGCAAAATTATTTCCAAAAAAAACAGTTTTATCACCCGTCAAAAAACTGGTTACTAAGGGAAAATCATCCCTAGTTACAAAAAACATTTTTCAAAATGACCCTAGATAAATTATAGGAAAAGTCCCAAAATTTCTAGTCACCTAAGCCATTTATTCAGAAGTTATGTAAGAAAGTATGACAGTCCTCCCCTAGTAGAAATAGGTTTAATGATGAGTTTGAGTAAAATGTGGTTTTGACCATACCTGTTTGAAAAGTGTTTCTCATATCCCTGAAAACAGATGATCAAATTGGTAGGTATAGAATAGCAAGAAATATATCACCTTATCTTGTTCCAGTTCTGCTACACATGTTTTATAGACAATTAAACTCTGAGGATATTTCTTAATGTAACGAGCACGTCGTTCAATTGCATTCCATGTTTTATCACGAGACTCTGTAACATTCTTATGTAGCATGTCACGAATTGCATGCCAGAAAACTTTGGGATGTTCTTTTTCTAATGGCTGACCTAAAATTAACGTTATTATAATAAAATCAGAAGTTCGGATGATTAAAGACGAGTGTTGGAAGAGCAAATAATCACAGTGGAGGAGAGATTTTTGAGCATAGCTTCAGGCTACAAAGCCTGAAGCTAACTCAAAAACCACTCCTTCACTGTGATTATTTTCTCCTATTTCAAACTATGAAAACAATGGTAATCCTCACATTAACCGTTAGATCATAAAGTACATATAAGTACATATAAAGTACATATCACCTCCCGCAAACTACTTCCAAATGAACGTAACTTTTCACTTGCTTGCTCATTAAATTGACAGCACATTTTATTATAAGTGTTTTTGTTTAGAAGGAAGAAATCTAAGAGTGTCAGTCATGACTGTGGAGGAGAGATTTTTCGTAATATTTACAGCCAATTTGGCAGAAAATATTCTGAAAATCTCTCCTCCACAGTGATAACCAACAGTTATTTTAAGCCCTGACCAGTTGAAAATTGTTATATGAATATAAATATCTTTCCCACATCAGAGTCTAATGTTTATTGGTTTGTACCTTTATCAGTGAGCTTCATCATAGCCCGAACAATCTCTGTCAGTAAAATATAAGCATCTTCCCGCTCAGTAAAAGATACACGTTGTCCTTTCATTCTTCGTAAAGCTTCACGATCCTTTTCATCTAAAAAAGAAAAAGTATTCTTTTGAGACAACAGTATTTTTGCAGTGACAAATACTATTTTTTGTTACAGTTATGCAAAATCTTGCAAGAGTCACTTTAAAAATTATAAAACTGATTAAAGAAAATTTTGTAAATAGGGTATTTCCATTCACACAAAAATATTTTAGTATAAAAGTTCAATGCAACCAGGAAAAAACCTGCGCATTTGCAATTGAGAAGAGATTTTTGAAGTTTCGAGCTTTGTAGCCTGAAACTATACTCATAAATTCATACTCTCCTCCACAGTGATTATTTGTTCTTATTTTGATCACCGTGAGATATTTCCAACAGGTACTAACTAACCCAGACATCGCCTGCGGAGGAGTGTTTATTGAGTACAGTTTTCAGCTTCAAAGCTGAAAACCGTACTCAAAGTCACTCCTTCACAAGTGATGTCATCCCAATATTTTGAGCCTTGCAAACAGCAGGTATATTATTAACAGTCTCTACAAAGGAAAGGACTGAGTCAACGATTTTGCAATGGATTTGTTTCTTCGTACCAAAGAAACCAATCCATTACAAGTTTGTTGACTTAACACACGAATGTTGTTTAATATTTAAAAAGCTGACCGAAAACAAATTATTTGTCATATAAATAAATGACTATAACGAACCATGATTCATCGCATATAATGCTTTCTTTCCTTTGCGCATAGCTTTACTTTTGATTTCCTTGATTCTCACTTTTTCACGAACATGTTCAAATCGCTTTGCTATCAATTTGTCAAAATATTTCTTGCGTTCAATCTTCATTTTCTTCGTCATTACAGCTGAAGTAAAAAAGCAATATGAATCATAAAAATCTAGAATACAACAAACACATGTTGCTTAGGATACAAACACCTAGTACAGTCAGTGACTCTTCAAAAAAAAAAATTCAAAATAGTGGCACTTCGGGAACATTGTCTATTGAGAAAAGCGGGCTGCAAAGTGATAGCAATAGCTCATCCACAGGTGATGTCTGGCAGTTTATATTAAGGCCTGAGTGGTAAAAGCTAACAAAAGAAGAACCTTTATGCCATCTCCAACTCCAGTTGACTACTTTGCTAGCATTGACAGGGGCTGTTGAGAGTTGGGGGAAGTTAGGGAATAAAAGAAGGCAATATTTCTTAGGTTTAAAGCATAAAGAATTGTTTGACATAAGAGCATTATAATCTCTGTGGATGATTGATTTTTAAGCCTGAAGCAATGCTTAAACATCCCTCCTCCACAGTGACTATTGAATGCTCAAATACCACTCTACATTCACTGATTACTAGATCTTATCTAGAAGAATGACAAACCTGTAGTGCTTGCAAGTTTTCGCTTCAAGCCTTTACCACCTTTTCGACTTTGAATCATTAAATTCGATACAATCATCCTCTTACCAATGTTCTTCTTCTCCGATTCCTTTCCATCACTAGGTTCAGGTTTATTGCCACTAACTTCAGTATCAAGTGTTAGTTCATTACCGGCATCGCTGAGAGGGTTGTTAATTATAGATGGAGTTGATGACTCATTAGATAATGATGAATCTTCGTTAAGCGTAGGATTATCAACATTGCTGGCAAAAACAAATCATAGATAATGTTATTGAAAGTAGCCTGCCAAACATAGCAAAAGTTAAACCTTCAGGCCTCTGAATTCACGTTGGCATTCCTCTGTGAAATTGGTGGCAAATTAACCTCCAAAGATGCTCCTCCACAGGCCTGATCTTACAAGGAAATAATTTGCACACATTATTATATAACAGTACTATGTATACACTATTATATCAGAAATATAGAATATTATGTTATGAACATACGTTCTATGTATAGAGACTATGTGCATATAGGTTACATGTATATAGGCTTTCTGAGGATAGGTATATAGGATGTATGTACATAGGTTATGTATAAAGACCATATGTATAGGTTCTATTAAGCTATAAACTACATGTATATTGGCTATATTATTTACTCACCTATCCAAAAATTCACATCCTTTGATTCGATTGCGTACTGCTTTCTTACCATAGCGCCAATTTTTTGCCAAATGACCAAAAAAAGTTGAATCCAGACCACCAGCTCCAAGTTCATTGCCAAAAACTGTTGGTTCCATATCACTAAAATCTTTATTTTCATAATAATGTTGAAAATCACGCAATATTGTAAAAGAACGATACACACGACCAGATGGTGGATGATGCACAGCGCCAAATGGACCACTTCTTCCAAAACCAGATTTACCCAAATGTGCATCTTCAACATTTGTCTCTAGTTTTTCATTAGGCACATGTCCCGCAGTACGGTTCAATCCTGATAAAAAAGTTATATTTATCTAATACTAACCGTTTCATTATTCTGGACCAAGAAATACAAGCCCAAAGTCAATAATGTATTTTTTTCAGTAGAATGATTTGAAGTATTTGTGAGAAGCCTGGAGTTAAAATACTTTGACAAATGAAATTTTGCCATAATCCCATAGTCCAATAATAATGACTGTCAGGTAATATTAGTTAACACTATTGTGAAAAAAAGATGAAAACATTATACGTATGGGAGAAAAAATGTGGTTTATAAGTGTAGTTCTCAGCCTCAAAGATACTCCAAAGCACACCTCCATAGGGTGATGTCCAAAATTTATATGTAGGCTTGAATGAATGATTAACAAAACAGTAAATCTTGAAATATAAACAAAACAAAGAGAATGAGAAAACATGCTCAATCAAAAACATAAATAACTGACATACATTCCCAGTGGAGGAGTGTTATTTAGTGTAGTTTTCAGCTATCTAGATACTAAAAAACACTCCTACAAGGTGATGTTCGGCAGGTATTTTAAGGTTTGAATCGAGAGTAGGACATTCCACTAAATTAAGTGCTCTCAAACTTTTCCAATATAAAATTTGCAGGAAGTCAACAAACTTGCAATAGAATCACATTAGTTAAATTCGGTTGAAAATGTGCATACCAAGTGGTGTATTTAAGCAGACAAATTGTAAGTCAGTCCAATACTTTTCTGCATCTACCAATGTATTAAATTTATAAAAGTTTTCAGGAAACTTATCCAAGCCTATAGGTAATTTTGTATGGCAATATGTTTTCTCTGTAAATCGTGTATCTGTAATTTTAGCTTCTTTACGCAAGTATAACATAATCTAGAAAAAAAAACGAAAAATATATTTGACCTGGGCAGAAGCTCTGATAAATATTGGACCACCAACAAGATGTCAAGTCTCAAATCAATGGTTGAATATCACCTGTGGAGGAGTGTATCAGCTTCAAAGCTAAAAACTGTACTAAAAACTCCTCCACAGTTGATGTGACTGACTGTTACTTTGAGATTCGGTATTCGAAATGAATGACGAGACTATCAAACAAAAAGCATAATGAATTTGAAATTGAATGAAACCTTCTACTTGTCTGTATTATCATACCAAGCTCATTTGACAAAATTACTTTTGGAGTGGGCTTATTCCAGGGATTGGGTTTATTTTAAACATTAAAACTGAGCGGTAAGAAAAAGTGAGAAATAGTGCTGATTGTTCCATAAAATTATGTCGCCACAACAACAAATGTCAGGAGAAACACGGTCATTCTCGCTTACAAAATTTAAGAGGAACAGAAAAAAGGCCAAATTATGAACATAAATACAGTAAGTAATACCATCATGTAACAGTAATAGTAATACTATGTAGTATTAAGAACTTGTAAAGTTGCCAACTTGGCTGAAAATATTCTGAAAAATCTCTCCTCTACAGTGATGACCGGCTGTTATTTCGAGCCCTGTTGTAACATTATATAAAATGCAAAATCAAAAATCGCTTTGATCTATTGTAATTTGAGTAATATTTACATTCCTCGTGATATAACCCTAACTCAAGGAAGGGCTCATTTGAGTGGGGTGGTGGAGGGGGCTTATTCGAAGGGTGTGGCTTAACCAGATATTTATGGTATCTGTGGTAGAATAGAGAGCAAATAATCACTACTTTTATTTTGAACACTGAGCTACAGAATTGTTTATATGAAATAATGGAAAATAAAACAGTGTTCGAGATAAGAATGTTTTGAGCATCGCTTCAGGCTTTATAGCTTGAACCAATTCTCAAAAATAACTCCTCCACAGGGATTATTCGCTCTTATTTTGAACACTGTAAAACTATACAAACCTCTGATCTAATTTTTGGATAATAATTTGGTGAAATAGCTATCAAGCCCATCTGGGCAAGTAAGACGAGAAGATCAACCGTGTTGTCAAGATGCTGTTTGCTAAAACATTAATAGGAAGTTAGTTTTTGGGATATTTATTATTAATAACATTGTTTTCCATACCGCATTAGAAATAAGAGCACATAATCACTGTAGAGGAGGGATTATTGAGCATTGCTTCAAGCAAGCTATGCTCAAAAATCACTCTTCCGCATGGATTATTTGCTTTTATTTTGAACGAATTTCGAACAAATTATGTTGTGAAAACTCGATTTAACTCTATAGTCTGAAACAAGTTTTGCTACATGCTTTTAGTTGAATGTTTTTTGTACAATTTACATGCCTCAGGGCTCGAAATAACAGCCGGTCCTCACAGTGGAGGAGAGATTTTTCAGAATATTTTCAGGCAACTTGTGCCTCATAGCAACTCTGTTGAATCTAAAATGTGATGATGAGGATGAATAACTATTCTAAATAGTAATGCTGCCAATACTAAAAGGTGAAGAGTGGTCAAAGTAAGAGTAAAATAATCACTATGGAGGAGATGTTTTGTAGGTTGTGTGTAGTAACCTGAAGCTATGCTCAGTGAATATTTTGCTCTTATTTTGACTTTTGGTGAACTGAACTGAGCAACATGCATCTTAATAGTTTTCCTCTATACTAAATAGCAATACACAAGTTCACAGTTCCGATAAAATTATGCGCGCGCATATATGACGTAATGACGTCAAAAGTTGCAAAGTTGAAGAGAAGGACTTACTTTGCAGGACTGAGTAATAACTTATATTTTAGACGAGGTGGTAAATCTGTCATCTTTAGTAATCGCTTCTTTGGATCATCAAGGTATTTGATAGCTGTTTCACTCTAACATAATAAAATGGCTAGTTTTAAGTAAATATTAGGCAGCCTTTACGTGGACTGCTAAACGAGTTTCACCCAAAATAATCTTGCACTGGATTGGTTACTTCGTATCAAAGGAACCAAACAATATTGTGAGCTAGCTCGTTGAAGGCGAAACTCATTTAGGGAACCATGTAGAGGTTGTGTTAGGTTGAAAAAATTGTGAACAGCAGTAGTCAAAACAATGATAAATGATCACTGTGGAGGAGTGATGTTTGAGTATGATTTCAGGCTACAAAGTCTGAATTATGTTTAAAACCACCTCCTCCACAGTGTTACTTACACCTATTTGGACCACTGAACCAAGTCAAGATGATCTACTTGCTTTGCGCAAGGAAGAATTCAATTAATTGAAAAGTTTGCTAGTCAAAATAAGAAAAAATCAAAGGTACGGTATTGAAAACAGCCCACCAAACCAAGTAAAAGTTAAACTTAAGCACGATTTACATACATAAATATGTCTTTATTAAGATGGTAGAGTTTCACTTTTAGGTAAAATAAACAATTGGAACACAATGTTCAAGGTAAAATTATGCCAGGTCTTTATTATTCATTATCTTTTTATAAAATTATTTTATTAAGAAATCTTCCTCTGTTGAATTGTGTATTGTCATTATATTACTAATTTGCATTGAGAGTAATTATTGTTATAAAAACCAAATTATACTCTTAGTAGTAATTAAATGTTTTACGATCCTAAAGTAGATATAACAATAGTTATTCCAAAATTGAATAAGGAAGCTTTCCAAAATCAAAATGGATTTCAAAAGTTTCAAAAATGTAATT
The DNA here is from genome assembly GCA_032360805.1 of Neoturris breviconis. Classification (NCBI taxonomy): domain Eukaryota; kingdom Metazoa; phylum Cnidaria; class Hydrozoa; order Anthoathecata; family Pandeidae; genus Neoturris; species Neoturris breviconis. The sequence goes on along the minus strand of JAULBZ010002774.1, from coordinate 6,697 downwards.
CTGGATAAATCCTTATAAACAGCGAAAAAAAAATTTAAAAGTCAACAAAAATTATAAGTTGAACATTTTGGTTAATGCAAATAAATTTTTTTTAAGTCTCCACTTTTGAAAAAACCCTTTTTTGCCAATACTCATTGCCAAATTGATGAAATTGAAAAACATTCAGCCAGCGGTCTCATAAAATTGCCTAGAAAGCAATAATACATTTTCAGGATTCAATTGGATCCTTTTCGCCTAAAGCTTAGGACCAAGTTGACAAAATTGAAAAATCTTAGGCGATCCTTTCTAGAATATCGTCACGGATGCTGGTATCAAATTTAAAAATGCTAGCACACCGAGAACATGGTCTATTAAGAAAAGCGAGCCGAAACCACCAATGCTGCAAAGTAATAGCAATAGTCTGTCCAAACTTTGTTTGGTGGGCTAATAACCACTATTAGGAGTGATATTTGAGCAACAGCTTCAGACAGACCCCTAAGTACACTTTCTGAAAGTAAAAGTAAAACATACCCAGCATTTTATACCAAGTACTCTGCAAGTAACTTCGAGTGGCATTAAAGATATGATATCGCCAATATTAAACCATCCAGGTCCTTCATTATATTCAGGTAATCCTTTGACATGTTCCATCCATATATGACGGCTTTGAACCAAATCAATAAACTCAATAGAAGGGCCACCACCTACAAATAAACGACTTAATTTTAACCATACAAGGGCTTTGAAGGCAGAGGGAGTCAGCCCTGTCTTATACTTCTGTAGTAAAATTGAAGGTTAATGTAAGATATAATTTGTAGTTGGAATTAGTGTTCAAAATAAGAGCAAATAATCCCTGTAGATGAGTATGATTCTTGAGCATAGCTTTAGACTATGAAGCCTGATGCAATACTCAAAATTCACTCCTTCTGCATAGTGATTATCTCCTACATTAATGCGGTCAATCGGGAGTCCATCCATCTGTCCATACTATTTCTCCGCAGTTTTCCTCGAAATTTGGCATAGTTAAACCCAAGCACATAAATATGATTTGCATACACACATTATTATGTCAGTGTTTGAAATAATGTATTTATTGAGATGGTAAAGTTTCAGTTCAAAGAAACAATTGAAACACCTTTTTAAGGTAAAATTATGTCAGGTCACTGTGGAGGAGAGTAATGAAATTTCATATCAAAGCCAAACACCCAAATTTTACATGACATTAGGATTTCATGCCTTTATTAAGTTGATAAAGTTTCAGATCAAATAAACATTGTAACACTTTCATATCATAGCCTAAAGCAATGTTTAAAAATAACTTCTCCACAGAGGATATGAATGCATCTATGTATAATAAAGTTTTGCTTATACTATATATTTATGTTGTGCTTTGGGACTATTAAATATAAGTACATTAAAACATGTTTTTTATTAGCAGTGACATTTAACTATTAGATACATAACATTAAAAGATGGTTCTCATCATCTGTTGTTAAAATTAGAAATAAAGATAATAAATAACAATGTAACAGAAGAATATATTTCCTTAAATTAAATTAATTTTATTATAAAATAATAAAATGTTTTTTTGATTCTAAATTCAAAAAATGACGAGAAAATAATTTTGATGAATGTGGTCAAAGTCTCATAGAAAAAATATTTTTCAAAAGTTTTAAAAGTCCAAATGTGACTCTAGTCAGACTTTATAAACTGAATTCAAAAAAAAATTAAGTCAACAAAAATCATGAGAAAATCATTTTGGTGAATGTAAATCAAATTCTGAAAATATTTTTGAAGTCTCCACTTTTAAAAAAATCCTTTTTTCGCTGATAATCGGTCCCGAATTGATGAAATTGAAAATAATTTTGCCAGCAGTCTTGTAATATTGCCTAGAATGCCATAACCAAATTTCCGGACGGTACCACCCGCAATTTGGACCCTTTTTACTCAAAACTCGAGACCAAATAGACAAAATCAAAAAAAGTTTGGCGAGCCCTTCTATGTAAAAATCGATATTATTATTTTACCATAACTTTTGTTAAAGTTATGCTAATATTACGAAACTTGGAGAAGTTACTTAAAATCACAAAATAAATAATTCTGACAAGTTTAGTCATGTGACTAACCGGTTTTCCCCAATTTTTCCGATTTTTAAAAAATCGAATTCTTTCAGTATTTTCGGATTAAAATTTTGGTGTTTTCCAACAGTTTCACTGAAAACCTGGAAAACACGTGAAAGAACATTAATACCTACCCAAAACTGCAAAAGGAATGAAAAAAGCATTTGTAGAACTGTTTTGTGTGTAGAGCTAGGAGAATGAATAAGAGTAAACCTCATCAAACACACCAAAATATTTGTTAACAAGTCATCCAAAGAAGAGCTGTGTTTAGTGTGTTAAAGTGCCAGAATATATTCGCTTGGCATAGGTCCTTTTAAAACTTTCACGTTTTCTCTTTAACCAGAAATGTGGGAGGAATCTCTGCCTTTAACGAAGAAATATAAAATACATTTTTATGTTTTCTTTTTTAAGTCATTTTTTTCTACATGTACCTTCACATAAAGAATGAATGCACAAAATGAGCTTGAAAATTTGAAGTTTAAATTTTATCTAATGTCGGGTATACAAAATTATAAAAGCCTATTTACATGCATTTATAGGCAACTACCTATATAGGCGCCGTATAAAAAAATTCTTTATTTTTTAAAAAGAGACACTTGTTTGTCTAAAATTGTCTAAAATGTTGTGTGTAATGGAATGGAAACCAATGTCAACCTTATGCAACAAATATTAACCTTATGCAAACAAATGGCATATAAATAAGAGATATTAATGCCTGTTTGTCCATGCGATGCCAACATAACAGAATTATGACTAAACCCAGTGGGCAGAAACTTGTTCTAGCATCTTTACTGCAGACTTTGAACATGTTTTTGGGATGTATGTTCTATCACTCTGAATAAAAGATTATGTGAAATTCAAACTTTTGTATTTTATATAATCAGAAACCACATTATGAGTAATCTGAGAGTTAGAATTTAGATTTAGATTTTAGAATAAATAAATGTGGTTACTGTAAAGACTTTCAACATAAAATTACGTAAAGAAGATATTAGTACCATTAACAACACAAAACAGGAATTATAAGCAACACATTGAATGACACAACAACAATAACAACAAAAATAAAAATAACAACAACAACAACAACAACATGAATGGAACTGGAAAAACACGAAGTAAAATTTTCTCAAAACAAAAATCAACAGAAACAGAATACCGTAATTATGGCAAGTTAGTCATATTAGGCGCAGAAAAAGTTGGTAAAACAGCTATCGTTCGACAGATTTGTATAAAAGGAAGTGTCAACAATTATGTTCCAACAACTGAAATTGGGATATATAATGTGAGTAGTTTATTCCAAACTGTGAACCATGAGAAGTTGTCTAGAAGTTTAACAGCAGATTACAAGAGGGAAGGGAGGTCACAACGACGAAGTATTGAAAAAATAGTTCGAGTGGGAACAGAGAACACCACAAATGAGATGTTAAATAATGCAATTGATGAGAGGACCGTCAGTGGACGACATAAAAATGACAAGTATTCAGTGAAGTGTTTGAATTTACAACTGATTGACACACCAAGTGGAATAAACACAGAAACACCAATCAACTATCGAGCATTAGCATCAGAAGCGCATGGTTTCCTGCTTGTGTGCGATGAAAACAATGATGAGAGTATCTCTTATGTTGAAACAATTCTGTATGATTTGGATACATTTTCCATAGACGAGACAATACCAAAAATAGTCGTTGTTACAAACAACATGCCCGGTGTAACCATGGTTAACTCTGAACATGTTAAAGAAAGATTGAGTGCTTTTTCAGTTACGATTTGTGAGCTTCCATTGCGTAATGGTATAGCTGCTTTATCAATGACCTTACTTGATGTTCTCAACGTGCATGATGATGAAGTAAAAGCTGAAGAAAATGTACCAACCAGCATCCAGTTTGTGGAGAAGAGTTTACGAAAAACCAGCATGAAGAAAAGACTATTGCGCTTTGCTAATTCCATATAAAAAGACATAACATTTATGTAATAATATTAGTGCACATGGGGTGAATAAGTCAAGCAATAATGGTGGTGTGCACTTGTAGTACAACACAAATAAGGGCTTAAAAAATGGGCGTGTGTCTACCTGGGCATGTTTAAAGCAATTATTACGTTAGCTTATTAGAGGGATGAGCTTATTCGAGGGAGGCGCTTGAACTTTTGAAGGAATTAAGCACTATTAAGACACTATATGAAAAATGAGGACTCTATAATAAAATAATGTTCTCAAAGTCAATGCAATCATAATTCAAATCTTCATTGTTGATTGGTTAATATCAACCTATACCTTAAAGGAGTGGTATCGTTAAAAATGGTACTAAAATGATGTTTTTTAAATTTTTGAAAATTCTCTTTCCATTCTTGAGTTATTTCACTGCAAAGTTTTTTTTGGCTATGACATCAGCAATCTTTCTTCATTGATGACATGCAATGCAATGTTGACTAGACTGATAAAAAAAATAATCACGATGGTAGATTTTCGCTAGTCCTGGGACCCTTAAGTTATTTTTCTGAAAGGCCAATGTGCTGGATATGCTACCATTATGATATTTGGGATATTATCTAAACATTATAAGTCCTACCTACATACTAAATTTGTGATGATAGTACTTTCTGGACAAGTGTTATAGAAATCCACCATTATGAATAAATGGATAAAAATGTTATATAATCATCTTTGTATTTTCTTTTACATGGATAAAGTTTGAACATGTGTATTTGACTATATCTAGAGTAATAACAAAAAATTCATGTCAGCATTTTTTTATTTGTTTGCCAATGACGTCATTGATGTCCTCCTGATAAATAACATGACTGACATCTGATGTCGTTTACAAAAGCTTAAAAGTTTAATATCTTAAGAACGGAAAGAAGTTTTTCGCATTTATTAAACTCTACCTATTATGTTTTGCGGATGAGCGGTGTAAAAATAGCAGATTTTGTGGAATTTATTCGAAGAGTAGTATGGAAACATTGCACAATTTATTTTTGTGTTTCACGCTCAAAAATATGAAAATGTTGAATTTTATTTTGCATGCAGACCACCAAATAAAGTTAAAATACCTACAAATTCAGAGAATATATATATATATATATAATTTGAAAATAGTAACACTAACCAACTCTATGTAACGATGATCCTTTCGGATGCAAATTGACTATTTAGTTAATAAGTGAATATATTTATAGTAAATGGAACTAAAAAAAGTCAAAATCATTTCTTTGAATTTATTAAACTAAAATTGCATAAGCTTTTGATGATAACATCTTGTTCACATACATAATAAAAATAAAATGAGTTTAGTTAAAAGTTAAAATTTATTCTAGTTACAACATTTTATAACACAATAGATTCTATTGATAGAGGTAATATAGATTCTATTATATTAAAATATGATTATATACAATTCTTTATATAACAAGAAGTAATATACATATGCACTGGTATATATATAGGGTACATTGAAGAAAACAAAGAAACTATATACTAAATTTAAAACATCTAAATTTAAACATTTAAAACTACTAAATTTAAAACATCAAGAATTTTTGAAATGTTTGTTATCTGCATTCAATCCTCAATTGCGGAATTTATTCTTACGATTGCATCAAATTTGACCGAGTTTTCAGAATTTATTTTTGAGATTCCTTAGCTAAGCGAAGACATTTGCGGGATTTATTTTTGTGATTTGGGGAGAAAATCGCAATAAATTCCACAATAAAATCTTGCCTGCCTTCACAAAAGAAACTTTGTTTAGCTTTTTTGGAGACGTCGCTGGAAGATCGTCTTATTATTATCGGTAATGAAGAGGAGATAAGGGTATTTCACTTAAAATAGTACTATTTATTTAGGTGTGTAGAATGTGTAAAACTTTTCAACAGTTTAGTGGGGCGTTTGTTAGATAGGCGATTAAAAGAGGGTGGGCATTTATTACAGGAAATATGTATAGGATAAAGTTGATATCATTTACAGTACCAGAGTTGCAAAAATCCACGGTCCACTGTCCACTGTTCCACCGTTCGTGGCCACTGCCCACTGTCTGAGAACCACCATCTGAAGTAATATTTTACAAACCAGATCTTTCAGAAGTTTTTTTAAAAAAATTAAAATTGTGATATTTTTTTTATTTTACTGTATTTGAAAACAATAAAGAATTCATATACAAAATTCAAATGCGAATTCGAGTTTCGAAAAAAGTAACACTTTCAGAGACATATACATGCTTTAACATATTAATGTAATCTGAAAAAATAGTATATATCCACCTATTATATATTTATTTAAGGATACATTATACATTCTATACATAGTAGGATGGTATTTACTAGCCCTATCAAAGTTCCATTATATATATATCCATTTTAACTATAGGATGGTTTTTATTATTCTGATGTTATGAAGCACTGGATAATAGAACAATGTAACAGAACAATGTTATTTTCTTTATTATTCATTATCTTTTTATAAGAATCTTTTATTAAAAAATGTTCTTCTGTCTGTTAAATTCTAACTTAGGATTATATAATTAATTAAGTTATAATAAATTATACTCATAATACTAATTAATTGTTTTATGACCCAAAAGTCGATACACATTAGTACACAT
>JAULBZ010002773.1:0-17978 GCA_032360805.1 Neoturris breviconis | reverse complement strand
TTGAGATAATCACTAATTTGTAACGGCATGTAAAAAAATTCTCTGAAAATAGGTCAGGTCCGCTTTAAACACCAGTGCTATGTTTGCAAGCTAATTTTTTTATAAAGATGGGCAGGGAGGAAAAGGGTGTGGGTGCCGAATCCCGGTAAACCTAATTTCGCAGCGATTTTTTACATGTCATTACAAATTAGTGATTATCCGCTATTTCCGTAAATGAAACATCGGTGTCCGGACACCTGCAGTGTTGTAGAATAGGAATATGGTGTGCACTCTGGATGCTTTTTGTGTTTTCTCGTCGAAAAAATCAAATGCAATCTTAAAACGGGTCTAGCGATGCGGATATTAAAAGCCCTGAACAGTGCATAGCAATCTCGAGTACGACATCATAATCTACCGTTTCCATTTGTTTCTAATTCAATTCCCATTAAAATATCGTCCACAAAGCCAATAAACCAAAAAATCCTGTCTGCAGCGCTATTTTTGCACCTGTGGCATATTTTTGTGCCCTGCTTGCCGGATGATAGTAGCGAGAAAAAGGTAAGTGAGACTAACAAAATTCAAAATGGCATCGGTCAGGATGACACACGAAGGTGTTTATTTGTATCACTCGCTAAAATACATCGAAGGTAGCGTTAAAACGTTATTTCCTCCTTCTAAATGTTATTTAAATGTTACGTAGAGAGGTTCTAGAACAGTTTGAGTAGTTAGAGCGTTTGGGTTTCTTAGGGACAGTTTGTTACCTTATTAAGCTTTCATAAGTCGCTTGGCTTATCTAAACTTAGATGCCTCCATTCATGTTCATATATCCTACAACTATTTCTAATGTGTTGTCTAGGTATATACCTTGCAGCAAAAACTAATTAGAATTATATTATATAATCGCCTCCTTGAATAAGTGCCCCCTCCCTCGAATAAGCACCCACTGAAACTGTCTAACAATTCTGTTACAGAAAACCTGTCTTCATAGGGGATGTATGGATTAAAACCGAAATGACCCATTATGGTGCTTTAATGTAATGTTGAGTCACGATGATTAATATTATTTTCATATATAGTTAGATATGGCTGCTAGTGAGGCAACTGATGTTGGTAATAAGATGCAAGGAATGAAAATTGATTCTGAAAAACAAACACCATGTATATTAGTGTTAGGAATGGCTGGTTCAGGAAAGACTACATTTGTACAGGTAATGTTCTTCTTTAGCTAAAGGGCTGGAAGAAATTTTATGTCTACAGTACTCTATCTGGAAATGAATATTTTATATATATAAGGTACAAATAAAAAACAATATATATATATATATATATATAACAGGACTTCACTAGGGCAAAACGCTATGCCTTTATAACAGTGGAGAACGGTATACTACATTACAATTGCTAAAAGTAAAAAAGAAAATAATAAATAAATTAAATTGATTAACACATTTCAGGACTTCATCACGGAGGAGAGATTTTTCAGAATATTTTTAGCCAAATTATCTGAAAATGTTCTGAAAAATCTCTCCACGCCTGCAATTATTTCAAGCCCTGCCCAGTACTATATATCCAGTGTGAAAAATAATATAATGTGGATATTTTTGCTACAGTAAAAAACTACATACTTTAGGTTTATTGTTACAAAAAAAAAAGAATTCCACGGCTGTATAGAAGTCATATAACAATTTATATCCAAGAAAGAAAATTTGCTATATTAAAAAACTACATATATTACAGTATAAAGGGATATGTATACTTCATAAATTGAGATTATATTCAGTACACCCTATGTCTCTATGTTACATTTAGAGATTGACATCATTTTTACATTCAAAAAAGCAACCGCCATATGTAATAAATCTCGATCCGGCCACTCATGAACTCATCTACCCTGCAAATATTGATATTAGAGATACCGTGAATTACAAAGAAGTTATGAAACAGTACAATCTTGGTCCAAATGGTGGAATAATGACATCGTTAAATTTGTTTGCAACTAAATTTGATCAAGTTGTTGATTTCATTGAAAAGAAGGATAACGAATATAGGTAATGTTATAATTTTTTACTGTTGGTCATAGAAAACACTGACTTAAATTTAATCTCTGTGGGTTTCAACTGTCATAAAACTTCTAACTTTATTTTATACATTACAAATCTCTATGGAACATAAAGGTCATGAGGAACACAAAGTAGCGTCATTAACAAGTGTTAACGAGTCTTGTAATTACAGTGTTCGAAATAAGAATAAATAATCACTGTGGATGAGTGATTTTTGAGCATTACTCAAACATCACTCCTCCACACTGATTATTTGTTTTTATTTCGAACACTAAATTACTCTTAAAATCAGAGAAGCATTACTTGGCCACTATTCAAAATGTACATTTATTTGCTCATATTTCGAACACTACCCCCATATTCTTAATTATTTGCTCATATTTCGAACACTACCCCCATATTCTTAATTATTTGCTCATATTTCGAACACTACCCCATATTCTTAATTATTTGCTCATATTTCGAACACTACCCCCATATTCTTAATTATTTGCTCATATTTCAAACACTACCCCCATATTCTTAATTATTTGCTCATATTTCGAACACTACCCCTGGATTCTTTATTACCCCTTTCAGACTAAATTTGGCTAAAATCACAAGAGATTAAAATAACTGCTGGTCATCACTGTGGAGGAGAGATTTTTCCAAATGTTTTCAGCCAATTTGGCTGATAATATTTTGAAAATCTCTCCTCCACAGTGATGACAGTTATTTTAAACTTATGAAATAAAACATAAGGTATTTTTCTTTATGATAATCTCTTAGGTTAAAATATTGAATATAACTGCCACATATCACCTGTGGAGAAGTGTTTATTAGTATAGTGTTCAGCAACTAACAACAATACTTTAGAATGATGTCTGGTAGATACAGTGTTTTCAGGCTTGTGTTTTCTTGATTTTTAGTGCCATTATTCTTGATACACCTGGTCAAATCGAAGTTTTCACATGGTCTGCCTCAGGATCTATAATAACTGAATCACTTGCGACAACTTTCCCAACTATCATTGTTTATGTAATGGACACTGCACGTAGTACCAATCCAGTTACTTTCATGTCTAATATGTTATACGCATGCAGTATCATGTACAAGACTAAACTTCCTTTCATTGTACTCTTAAATAAGGTAAATACAAAACTCAAAATAACTGTCAAGCCTGAATATAACTACAAGATATCACCTGTGGAGGAGTGTGTTTTGAGTATAGTGTTCAGCTTGCTATACTAAAAACACTCCTCCACAGGTGATGTCCAGCAGATTTATTTAGGCTTGACTATTGGACAACACTTGTAGAGGAGTGTTTTTGAGTACAGTTTTCAGAGCTTTGCAGCTAAAAACTATACTCAGAAACACTCCTATGCTATGTGTAGCAGTATTTTTGAAGCTTGTAAATTTAATATGTCTATGACAGCATATTACTGTATTCCAAGTATGATCAATGTATTCTTTGTTCATCATTCATTGCATTCAACTAATGTAATGGTTTCATTTAGAATTCGCGCGAACGAATTCGCCTAGTCGAAATCTGCCTGGTAACTGATAGACATGTATGGCAATTACAATCCAGACTTGGCACTTAGCTTAAAAGTCTTAATTTTCGCGGGGTTTTAATTTCGCGTAGGCAAAAAAAAACACTTTTAAGGGTTTTAAATTTCTCGAATTCGGAATTTTCGGAAAATTTCGCGGGTTTTTAATTTCGCGAATCTTCCCAAAATAGAAATAATTTTACTCAAGACACTGGTGTTTAGAAAAGGATATTTTGCGCATATAAAAACAACATGATTCAAGGGATGTTCTATTCAAATAAAGTCAATGCATTTCCGTCCAAATCCGACTCCCACTCAGAATCTGAGTTGGATCGTTCATTAATTTTCCCGAGAGTTACTCTAAAGAAACTCCCTTATAACAGATACTATTATGCCTTCGAAAAATTTCTTGAAATTTTCGCGTGTTTTAATTTCGCGAATAAGCGACTTTTGAAAAATTTCACGAGTTTTTAATTTCGCGATTTTTTTCAAAAATCGGGAAATTCGCGAAATTTAAGACTCGCAAAAATTAAGACTTTTAAGGTATTTTCTAGCGCTAATACATCCGCTATCAGATTTTGTTTTTATGTTGTAGGTGGATATAGTGGATCATAGTTTCATTATGGACTGGATGACAGATTTTGAAGCTTTTCAAGATGCTCTTGCATCGGAAACATCTTTCATGTCAAATTTGACAAGATCTATGAGTCTAGTGTTGGATGAATTCTACCAACATTTGAAATGCGTTGGTATGTATCATTTTGCCTCCATAATAAGAATAGATAATCACTGTGGATGAGTGCTTTTTAAGCATGCCTTCAGGTTTTGTAGGCTGGTACTATACTCAATAACCACTCCGACACAGTGATTATTTGTTATTTTAAGCACGTTTATTTTCTCTTGAAGAACCATCTCATAATTCTCAACAATCTTGCTATAGACCTATTCACAAATACGTAGTAAAACGTATGATGTAATGCAATAACTTTCATTTTGTGCAGTCTGCGTGAATAGGTCTATTGCAGTGGTTAAGAGGCATTCCCAGTGGGTAAAAACTTGTTCAAAGTCCGCAGTAAAAACGTGGAACGACTTTGTTCTAGCATTTGTACTGCAGACTTTGAACAAGTATTGGCCCACTGGGTATAATCACCACACTATATTTAAGACAAAAAATGAGGAGTTTTGAGGAAAGTTTTGTCCATTTTTGAGCAGATTTTCGGGAAAATTACTAATAAATTTGTGGATCACGTAAATCAAATGTGCTTTATCCCAGCCGTCAAAAACCTGTTCAAAGTCAGAAAAATAACGTTAGAACAACGTTCAAAGAACGTTGTTCTAACGTTATTTTGCTGACTTTGAACAGGAGATTAACATGGTGACTTGCTGGTTAATACAGTAAGATGGCCATTAATCAATATTTCTTGATAGATGAGGAGACGTTTGAGGAGAATTGAGGAGCTTTTTGCAAAAATCCACATATTTGGAGGAGTTCAGAGGATATTTGAGGAGGCGTGGCAAACCTGTGTTCAGAAGTGACTTTTTGAGAATTCAAGCTACAAAGCCTGAAGCTATGCTCAGTAACCCCTCCTCCACAGTGATTATTTATACCCTTATTTTGATCACTACATTGGCTGGTTTCTTTATTCTGAAGAGAATAATTAAACGCAAAATCAAATGCAAAATTTATCTCACCAAGCCTGGATATAATTGGATATATCTTTGAAGCTGAAAACTATACTCAAAAAACACTCCTCCACAGGTGATTTCCGGCTGTTATATTCTGACTTGTCCAGATTATAGTATCGAAACAATGTGTACTTGTACTCAACCTATGCATATGAGCTAGCAAATATGTCGAATTTGTGTCTATCTGACGAAGTATAACTGCCGGACATCACCTGTGAAAGAGTGTTTTTGTAGTATAGTATTCAGGTTTGAAACTGAAAACTATACTTAAGAACACTCCTTCACAGGTGAGATAAATACTTGTAATCTTGAAAGTAACTTTCAGGTATCACATGTGGGGGAGTGTTCTTGTATAGTTCATTTGATCTTTTTAGGTGTTTCATCGATGACTGGTTTTGGAATGGAAGATTTCATGAAAGCTGTTGATGAAGCAATTGTTGAGTATCACACTGAGTTCAAACCAGGTAAATAATTTAGCACCTGCAAAGGAGAGCTTTGTGTCCATAAAATTATATATCATTGGCTTCTTTGTTACAAGGAATGATAAAATAGTTATGCAGCACTAAAAATAGGAGCAATCAAATAATCACTATGGAGGAGTACATTTTGAGGAATAGGTTCATGCTACCTGAATTTATGCTCAACACTCCTCCGTATATATTATTTGTTTTTATTTCGAGCAATGTCATGGACTAAGAATTGGCATTGTCATTTTGAAGATTTTATTATTAAAAGTCGGCAGAAATTACTGAAGTTATGTTCCAAAAATATGTTTTTTATAGAACTTGAAAAACGAATAGCTGAAAAAAAGGCCGAAGTGAAAAAACCGACAGAGAAGCCAACAGAAAAATCATCATCCGGCAGCATGTTTTCAAATTCATTGTTTAGTCTGCCAGTAGATCATTCGCCAACTTTAAACATAGCTTCAGCTCATCAAGATGATACTGTAAATGATACGACAGTAGATGATCGTGAAAGAAATGAAGATTTGTCATTTGAAAGGTTTATGCAGAATAAACAATCAACGTAAAAACACTGCGGAGAAGAGTGCGAAGAGTAGAATCTTGTAACTGATTGGTTTCTTCGTGGTTTGTTTACAGATTATATTGAAGCTGAAAGATATGGATTGTATGATAACAAGCGACCCTGAAATTAACTACCAGATATCACCTGTGGAGGAGAGTTCAGTATATTCACACTAAAAAGACTCCTCCACAGGTGATGTCCGGCAATTATTCTCATTTCACCGCAGATAAATAATTACAAGAACAAAATTTTGTTTGAAATGTTCAATGGTAACTTGAAATGTATGGACAATAATCTATGGTGTGTATTTGCGGTGTCAGCATATAAACAGACGAATAACTCTATAAAAACGATATATGGCTCTGCTTTAAACAAGAGCAAAAGACCTGTTCACAAATACATGAAAACAAGGCGTTGTCTGCTCAAAGTAGAACTTGTTACAATGCAATAACTTGCAACAAGTTCTATTTTGAGCAGCAGCAGCCAACGCCTCGTTTTCATGCATTTGTGAGTAGGTCTGTAATCACATTAAAGCGCTCCTCCGTATCGAGCACTGTACTGATAGGTTAAAAATTCGCTGCGAAAGCCAAAAGAAGACTTTCCATTGGTAGAAACGTGAATTTCTACCAACAAGATGTCTTTTTTGGCTAGTGGAAATAAATTGATTATATGGAATATAGAAAGCCTACAATGAATTTTATGTTTTTATTGTATCCAACAACAGTAAGGGACCATCGCCAAATTTTTTTGTCAAAATCAACAAATTTGAGAAAAATTAATCTACGGTGACGAGTGTAAAGTCAACGAGCTTACAATTGATTGGTCAGCCATGATTTCGCAAGTATTAATCTTCGAGAAAATTAACTTTTGGCGATCTTAGTATGAAATTTTATATAGAGTCAAGTTTTTCACAGTGTGGACAGCTACTAAGTACAGATTCGGATATTTCCATAAGTGCAAAATATTTCGGATATTTGATTTGTCCGGAAATATTAACGTTCAAAATCTTTTATGCTCCAAAATTTTTAACGTCCGAAATTTTTAACAAGGTAAAAAACAGAAAGCGAGTGTTTTCAACGTAGGCTATTAAATAATCTTTCGCAGGCATTCGGATGAGCACATTTGAGATTTGCTGCCGTAAATTTAGCCCGGTTTACATTACCCCATAAATAAGGTTCGGTTTACATGGGCTGCAAGTCTATTTTCAACTTTGAACAAGTTTTTGTCCACTGGGATGTATACAAGTTAGTCTGTTGCCTATTCTTCTTCGCCATCATCGCCATTGAAGATAATATCTACATTTTCAATGACATGTTTCCCCTCTTCTGAGAGACTATTTTCGTACGAGAGACTATTTTCGTACAAAATTCCCACGTGGTTACACACGCCCGTGCAGACATCTTACTCACATCACTTGTTTTCAGCACTTAAGGCAATTAACGCAAATTTTTTATACAGAACATAAACCCCAGTGGGCAGAAACTTGTTCTAGGTCCGCAATAAAGGCGGATTAAAATTTTGGTGAAAGAGCATTTAAATACCTACCCAAAATACAGTTTTTAAAGAAAATGAGCCAATTAAAATTAATTGTGACGACGTCATCAGAAAAATGCTGACTAATATTTGATATTATTTTGTTCTTTAATAGACTATAACTCCACAAAGTTTCACCTTAATCCTATTAGTTGTTCAAAGATTATAGAGGGGGGACGGAATCCGCCCCCAGCTTTGAGGAGCCCCAAAAAGCCAAGAAAAAATATAGGGTTAACCCCAACCTCGTCCCCAGCCCCTTTTGTCTTTTTTTATTTTTCTCGGACCTTTTCGTCTTTTCTATAAGGTCAAAAGGTGCTGGGGACGAGCTTGGGTTAACCCTAACAAAAAAGTTGGTTTTGAAGCGAAATTTTGAGATGGTCCCTAACTATTGTTTAAAATAGAGATGTTCAATCACATGCTGGATTAGGTAAGGTGAACATCACTCGCTTGAAATAAGAGCAAATCGCTCTGGAGGAGTGTTAAAATCTCTCCTTCACAGTTATTATTTGCTGCGGAATGTAAGCTCTTTTTAAAGGACACTGGGGAAGAAATTGCACAGAAACTAAGGAACATTCCCTAGTTGGCTTGGTATTCGTTAAATCTTTCGAAATAAAAATATGACAATCCCTCGATTTCAACAAGGATATTAAAAATAGGAGGATGTCTTTCCATCCTCCTAGATTTCAAGCGCTTTTGGGTAAAAAAAGGTGAAATACAGAGCGTCGTTTAAAGGCCATACGAACTCTGTAAACCCAGGGCAGTAATTCCAGAGAGTAAACAAATAGGATTTCTTGACAGGATTTCTTCTGAGTTCGTATGGCCTTTGTGGGAAGACTATTTTTTGCGTATAGTTTTCAGTTGAGCAGCTGAAAACTATACTCTATACTCCTCCACAGGTGAATCTACAGTTATTTCAAGCAGTTTAAACGCTTGTGTTGTGAGCTTACAATTAACACGAGACTTAAATTTGTTGCTTCAGGCAAGCCTGGATATAACTGCCGGATATCACCTGTGGAGGATGTTTTTTTGAGTATAGTGTTCAGCTTGAAAGCTGAACACTATCCTCAAAAGACACTCCTCCACAGGTGATGTCCGGTAGTTATATTCAGACTCTTTACCCATCCTCCACAATGACTATTTATTCTTACTCCAGGTTGGCTGTTACTCTTCGTTAATTTGAGAAGTAATGGTCGAAATAAGACTATATAATCACTGTGAAGGAGAGATTTTTGAGCATATCGAACATTCCTCCTACACAGTGATTATTTGCTCTTATTTCGACCATTGCAAAGAACAAAAGGTGAGTTACGATTAATACAATATATTAAAATCTTACATCACATTTACACAATATATACAAAATATGCAGAATCAGCAATTTTATTATTATGTAAACATTCGTTGGTCTCATCAATAAATCTGCAACCAATAAACCAGTGGGCAAAAACTTGTTCATAGTCAGTAGTAAAGACGTTCGACGTTGTTCTAGTAGTGCCTTTACTGCGGACATTGAACAAGTTTTTGCCTACAGGGGAGTGCTATGTCAACGAACTTGCAATCGATTCGTACTTCCAGTGCTCGAAATAAGAACAAATAATCACTGTCATAATCACTGAGGCTACAAGGCCTGCAGCAATGCTCAAACATCTCTCCTCCGCAGTGATTGTTTACTCTTATTTCAACCACTATTTCGTTCGGCACGAAGAAACTAAGAAACGTTCGTTGACTTAGCACTATCTCAACCTCGTTCCCAGGGCTTCTTCTCTCTTGACATTTGTCAAGAGAGAAGCCCTGGGAACGAGGTTGAGCACTATCTTTGTAAATTCTAACCTGGAGATGGTTCCTTATTATATACATCATGTCCGAAACAATAAAAAATAATCCCTGTGGAGTGTTGCTTCAGACTTTGTAGCCTAAAGCAATGTCCAAAAATCACTCCTCCACAGCGATTATATCCCTACGCTTTTGTTTATAGTAGTACCATTCTCAAGCAAGTGTATGTCATAACATAAAAGTTTACTATAGTTTCTGCTTACACTTAGCATCCCTGTATTCAGCATAAACTTCCTTTTGTTTGACGTAAATAATAGTCTGTGTTCCATTGCCAGTAGGTTCAGGCACAGGTTTCAAAGGGTAAAATTAGAAATGTTTATCCTCAGTAGTAAGCTAGCTAGACATACACAGTCTGAGTTTCAACATGATTTACTTCGAAAGATTAGAAACTTGAGCACGGCACAAAACACGGTTACCCAGCGGTCGGAATAAGAACAAATAATTACTGCGGAGGAGGGAGTTTTGAGCATTGCTTTAGGATTAAAAGCCAGAAACTAAACTCAAAACTCCTTCCTCCGCAGTGATTATTTACTCTTATTTCGACCACTGTCACCAATAAGGCCCAATAACACGGAATTTTACGCGGTATTTCGGCTAGAAATATAAAAAAGTTAAAAATACACTTGTATATATATATACACACATAAAAAAGAAGCTATAGAAAAACCCTTTATTTTTCCAAATATATAGTAAAGTATGAAATTGCAGAGTCAGCATATTTTTAGCACGGTGCACAGGAACAATCTCAAACGTATTTATTAGAATAATATTTAGAGCAAATAATCACTATGGAGAAGCAATTTTTTTGAACATTGCTTCAAGCTTAATGCTCGAATATCCCTCCTCCACAGTGATCACTTACTCTTATACTGAACACTGATAAATATGGCTAACACATTGCTTCAAGGATGAGTGTTTTGTCAACGAGCTTAACGCAGATCTCCCCTAGGAGAATTCGTTCGCACGAATTCTTAACGAAGCCATTACATTAATAGAAAGTGACATCACCTGTTTAGAAAGCGGCTCCAAGAGCAAATAGTCACTGCGGCGGAAGGATTTTTGAACATAGCTTCAGGCTTTCTAACCGCAGTAATTATTTACTCTTATTTCGACTACTGGTTTACACCCACAGAGAAGAGCGTTACATCATAACAATTGCTTGATTTGTTCAGTATGAAGGCATTATGTGTTTCTATGTTAACTGTGTGGAAGCCATCTTGATTATTCATTTTCCATTCTTAGATAAAAGAATCTCTTATTTCGACATCATATTATTCTTAGGGATTTGGTTAAAAAGGGAGATTGGCCAAAAAGATTTTCTAATTTTTAAAGTAAAGGTATCTATAATTTTTAGACACTGATTTTGGTTAAAAAAGCGTGATTAGGTGAAGCTGAACACTATACTAAAAAACCCTCCTCCACAGGTGATATCCAGCAGTTATATTCATACAATTAGAAGCATATACTGAACACCACTAAAGACATCACCTGGAGAAGTGTCGTTTGTATAGTTTTCACTTAAAAAAGCTGAAAATTATACTCAAAAACACTCCTTCACAGGTAATATCTGACAGTTATTTTCAGACTCGGAAGTATAAATAGTATCTAACCATGAATATGCATCTACGAAGGAAACCAGTGATGGAAATATGAGAAAATATTCACTGAGGAGAATAGAACTCCATGGAGAAGGGGTTTTTATTACAATTTTTAATTGCAAAGCTGAAACTATACTAAAAGAACACTCCTCCACAGATTATACATGACAGTTATACTTATAGGCTTGTGGGTTTGGTTTCTGTCCATTACTGTGTACCCTCCTCCTCAGATAAATGAATGATATAAGAATCCAGTGGGCAAAAGATTGTTCCAAGTCGTCAGTAAAACATTGTTCTAGCATCTTTACTGCGAACTTAGAACAAGTTTGTTCCCACTGTGGGTACGTATATTTGTGAGTTTATTTATTTGAAACGAGAACAGCTTGAAAGCGAGCAACAACTTGTCGTTCACCAGCAGGTGATCTTGGTAATAATGGTGGAAGTTCTTGTTCTTGATTCTTTTTCATAGGTTTCTTTGCTCTATCGGGAACAGGGGGAAGTTGATCAACGTGTCCATTATGTACAGGAGAATAAGATGGAGTAAAATTAGGTGTATATTCAGAAGTTTCATTGACAACATACTCCTCAGCATAAACTTTAATGAGTTCCTTCTCAACAGGTACGACAAAACTTGGACTAGAGTTATTTTCCATATTTCCCATAATTTCACGCTTTTCAACAGGAGCTGGATGACTTGGACTAGCGCTTCTCTCCATGTGTATAACACGCTTCTCAACAGGAACTGGTGGTGAATCATTAGTAGTTTTGAGCGATGACAACTTACTTTCGAGTTGTTTGAAAACATCAGGATTTAACGAACGATGAGGTAGCGCGTCTAATTTAGGTGTTTCTTCCGGTGAATAGTCTGGACAATTAATCACTGCATTTTTACCGAATCTGGGTGCCGAATCTACTAAATCAATATCATTTGGCCTCTTAGCGAGTTCAGGCTTCGATTCCGGTAAATTAGAACCTGTTGGGTTCTTACTAAATTTAGGTTGCATTGCTGGCGAATAATCGGGAGACGGTATGATTGTTCGAAGCAGTGAGTCTTTACCATGACGTACGTCAAATGTATCGTCTCCGTCATAAACATCGGATGTTGTTAAACTTTGCCCTTTTGGTTGCTTAGGTTTGGACATGCGATTAATTAGCGGAGGTGGCGATGTTAGATCCGCGTGCGATCGTGTATCCATGACGATTTCTTGGGTGTCAATATTGAATGGAGTGTCCCCTTGTGGTACCAATTTCATTGAAAATTTTCCCTGCTCAGGATATGCTGTTGTTACAAGATTAAAAGACAGATTCAACAAGCCATCTTTGACGTCAGGTGTTGTTGACGTTAGTTGCGTAGCAACAGCTGTTTCCTTTGTGGTCAGTTTATCACCCTTGCCATCACCTTGTTTTTCGCGATCTTCGTTTACTTGTTCTTTTCTCTTCTTGATCAACCCATCTTTTTGTCGCGTTGCTTCTTCAAAGATATCGTCATGTATGGGAATATTTTCAGCTTTAGTATAAGGTGTGTTCTTACGCTTGTGTTGTATGTTAGGTGAACCTTTAAGAGGTGATTCGCTTCTCATATCCGTACGAGATATCTGTTGGTCGTCTTCATTAAATTCAACGATTTCATCAATTACTTCCACTTGTTTTACAAATGAGACATTATTTGATTTAGAAAAAGAATCTTTTTTCCGAAGATTTGAACGACTCTTCTTATTTTCTTTGTTTGGTGAAGTTGGTGCTGATGTGTCAGATGTTGTGTCATCATCGAAAGAGTGTTCCACATGTTTGGGATGTGAATCGGTGGTGTCACTCGCATGAGAAGTATAATCAGGCGATGGGATTGAAGGTAAACCGGGTTTGGAACCAGTCTTTAAAAATTTATTATTATTATTACTAGTGACGTCATCGATTTGTATATTATTAGCCGTTTGAAAGAATCTTTTGTTGATTTGATTTACCTCTTCACTTGTTAATGATATATCTGAAGAAGAGCGACTATGATCTCCATCGTATGGCTGCTTTATAGCTCGGTTATCTGCACTGCTGACACTTGAGTTAGATGATATAGATAGAGGAGACATCTGGCTATCCGGACGTTGATTCGAAGAATTATCCGGATTATCCGGTTGAGGATTCGGAGGATTACCCGAATTATCCGCATAATGATTTGGATTAGTTATTTTGGGATTCCATTTAGCAGAGTTGTTTTCAGTGATAGCAGCTTTGATAACCATCGCATATAGCGGTTCGTCTTCTGTTAACGAATGATTCAAATCATTTTCATCATCTTCATTTATCAAATTCTTATCCATTAAATTATCATGTAACATACTTAAAAAGTTAGGTGTTCTTCTCCCAGATGTATCTTCTTGGTTAACTTCTAACCCTCCATAACCACCAGTCACGTCACCCTGTTTTCTTGCTCTTTCTTCGTGTTCGTTTTTTTGTTCTTCATAATCTTGTAAGGTTTCTCGTATAGCAGACGCGTATAAAGGTTCGGCGATTGATTTCTTTCGTTTTGATGTATCATTTAATTCGTCAAAATCTGCTGTTACGTTTGGCGCTTTTTCTTTTAGCTTTTGTTCCATGATATGTAAAAAATTCGGTGAGTTCATACGTCTGCTCATACCAGGACTACCTTTGCTACCTTTCTCTTTCCGTTTAGTACTGGCTTTTCTTTGTAGCTCGTATTCGTTCAGCGTTTCTTTCATCACACGTGCGTATAGTGGTTTTTCATGTTTCGTTATTTTTCGCCTGAGCTTTGGTTTTTGATTTTTATGTTTCTCTTCTTTCAGTCTGGCTTTAACCAGATTTAAAAATTTTGGTGCAGTCTGAGGAGATCTGGATGATCGAATAGCGTCATTGTATGCACTGTCGGTTGTTGATAAATTCGCCGACGAATTAACGGGAGATTTATTGCGTTTATCCTTATTTGATTGGTTAATTGGTTTTTCAAATACCGATGCTTGGCTAACCGATTTATCTGCTGCGATTGGAGATTGACTGACCAACTTATCTGCACCTGGTGATCGTCTGACCAATTTATCTGTTACCGGTGATTGGCTGACCGATTTATCTGATACCGGTGATTGGCTAATCGATTTATTTGGCACTTTTTCATTGGTCAACGGTGGAGTTTGAAACGTGTGTGAATGGAATTCAACAACAACAACATCTTCGTCAACAGGTGATGTTTTCCTATCTCGTTTCGAATCATTACTAGTATCATTGTTAAGGCTAGATGGAAGCGGTGGTGGCGGTAGAGGCCACTGAGCTTGCGGTAATGCGGTATTAACTTGTAGCTCCATATTAGGCGTCGGAGTTGTGTCACCACTAGACGTAATTTCCTCGCTTTTACCTATATCTTCTAACATGTCTTTCCCTGTTCGAAATTGCTTTCTGTTTAGTGATGGTGAATTGTGTGGAGATATCCACGGTCTCGGCGATACCGACCTTGCTGTTGATTTAGTTACTTTACCATCCGGGGCGTGTTTATCGGTTGTGACTTCACCATCCGGGGCGTGTTTATCGGTAGATATATCAACAGCGATGTTCCATGCTTCCACATTTAGGGGCGGTGATGGTTTCTTGTTACTATCAGATAAGGTACCGTCTTTTGGTATGGATGCTACTTTTGCTGCCATCCTATTTAACGCTGACTGTTCCATTTCGTCAACTTTCTCTGGAACTTTCTCTTCGATCGTAGATGGGACGGTGATAGTATTAAATGATGCAGATGGTACGGCTTTAGTATTAGCAGTGATTGATGTAGGTGATACGGCGTTAGTATTAGCGGTGATTGATGTAGGTGGCACGGCGTTAGTATTCGCAGTGATTAATGTAGGTGAGACGGAAATAGAAGCAGATTCTATAAGAGGAGCAGTAGTTGGTGGGTTAATAAATAGATCAGTTGTGGTAATGGCAGTAAGTGGTATGGCGTTAGCGGTGAATGCGGTAAGTGGTACTGTGTTCGCTGTGAATGCGGTAGGTGGAGCCGGTAAGGATATTCGTCTTTTTATTTCTTCTTGAAATTTCTTATTGTCCAAGTTACAAAGGGATAATCGATGCTTCAGTACCTGAAAAAATAAAGTCAACGCATGAAATAACCATAGCTATATAGCAACTACAAAGAAGGGTTTTGCGTCAACGAACTTGCAATACATTGGTCTCTTCATTACGAACATTTATTTATTACTCTCCACCGCATGTAGATTTTATAATTTTGAAGAACAAAGAAACCATTATATTGGAAGTTTATGGACATTTAAAAATTAAAATTACGGTTAGCTGATCAATAAGTTAAGGTTACAGTGTTAGAAATAAGAGCAAATAATCACTGCGGAGGAGAATTTTTAGCACAACTTCAGGTTATAAAGCCTGAAGCTATTCCTCAAAATATACTCCTCCACAGTGATTATATGTTGTTATTTCGAGCACTGAGATTACCCTGTCACAAACTGAATTTCTGGTTTCAAAAAAAAATGTGGAGGAGGAATGTTTGAGCATAGCTTCAGACTTAGCCTGAAGCTATGCTCAAAACCCCCTCCTCCACAGTGATTACATGGTTTTATTTTGACGAGTGAAAGTACCAGTGAGTTTGTTCAACAGGTTAAGGTTAATGACTTACTGGTTTTAATGATTAAGCCAGGTATGTAACTGTTTGGTTAAAATTCTAGAAACAAGAAATACGGCAGGGAGTGAAAAGTGTTTTATCAACAATCTACTAGCTAATTGATTGGCTTTTTCGATGCGTCAATTTTTGGTTATTTCGCTCACACGCACACAATGGTCCAAGCTAGCCAAAACAATGTAAGATTGATTGGCCCTTGTGTCTCCATTGGTTTCTATCATACTCTTTATCCATGAGTAGATATACGCTAGTGATTAAGTTTTTGGGGCGTTAATTACAATACGGTGCATAGAGATATTTATTTCAAAAATGGAGCAAGGAGAACTATTCATTGATAAGAAAATAAAATGGGCGGGCGTTACTAATGATAAAAGATTCTAAGAATAAAAGCCTGGTAATAACAACAACAATGGGAATTATTAAGATAGATGGGCGTCACTAAGAACAAATATGGGCGTTAATAACATGAAAAGTTGGGCGTTAATAAAATACGTGCATTTTAAGAACTTTATTGACAATATTAGATTCTTCATTATTTTAATGAAAATCCTTGTTATTTATTTTATCTTTTTTATAAACAACATCAACAAACAGAGGAAACAAAAATAAAGAAATAAAAGAGAGAAGTAAACAAACCAACACAAATATTATGTCATTCAACCCAGCAGGCAAAAACGTGTTCAAAGTCCGCAGTAAAGACGCTAAAACAGCGTCGAAAACGCTGTTCTAGCGTCTTTACTGCGGACTTTGAACAAGTTTTTGCTAACTGGGAAGTATAAACATATACCTTAGTTGTACTATCTTGATTTTCTTTACGTTGAGTTTTCAATAAAATATCTTTAGTACTCTAAAATAAAACAGTGACATCATAATATATCTAACGCAAATATTTATTGAGAATAAAGACAAGAGATCACCCACTATCCAATGTAATACAATCGTTTAAAACGTAATTTAATACAACTACACCATTGATAAACGATCCCTCTAACTTTACTACTATGGATACCAAATCATGCATTTTTAAAATATGGACTGGGGTCAAGACGGTACCAACATTTGCTTGAGTTTTAGAAATTCTGAGCATTAAAAATAGTTTTGGATTTTCAGTACCTCACCTGAACAGACCTTCTGTTCTTATAAATAAAAAGTAGTTGCTTAAGGATCCATCTCAAACTTTTTTGTTAGGGTTAAATTAACTAAAATTGTCAAAATTCAACAAAAATGAATCTGTGTAGAAGTGTGTTAGGTCAATGAGCTTGCAAGAAATCAATCCATTGCAAGATCATTGACTCAGTACTCTCCTCTGTAGATTTTATTTTTAAGACGGCAACTCTTAACCATAAAAATAAAATCGTGACTTTCCGCTTCTGAGATATCTTCTGAATATTACGGTCGAACAGAAAGACGGTCGTTTATAAAGCCTGGTTTGCATTAGATTAAAATCTTACAAGTGATTGTTGGCATAACCTCATTCAGTAACGCACGGAAAAGAGTAATAAGGTAACATCATGGCGCTTGATTTGTTACTATTGTGAAAATGTATTGGCAAAACATTCTTCTTCGCAGCTCTTATTTATTTACCTCTATATGTTGCAGAAAGATAGCAAATGATCCAAAAAAATCTTCAGTTGTAGTTTTTGTGTATTCTTCACCAAAGAATTCTACAAGCTGTTGAAAATCACATTGCATTTGGGTGTATTGGGTTAGTAATTCGTGAAAAGAATGATGTGCTTCAGTTACAAATTGCTAGGTTTCAAACGTCAAGGTAAACATTATATCAGTAAATGCAATAAGAATATAATGCCGGCCACACGACGTCGTAACAACGTCGCAACGTCGTGTTGATGTTGTTACGACGACGTGTGCACATTGGAGTCAGTCTTTGTGATTTCTTTTGTTATTATTATTTCAGAGAATATTTTTTATATCTACGAGACTACAACTGATCGCATAAATTATGAGACACTTCACGAATTTCGACAAGCAATACAAGCCACAAGTAAACAGTAAATACGGAAATTTGACCTCTAGACGTCCCTTGAGGTTTATCTCAAGGGTTTATCCAAGTAGACTTAAGACTTAGGGCTTAGGATCTTGG